>CM072923.1:179788553-180076053 GCA_036971965.1 Nyctalus aviator
CCCTCTGATCCGTATGCAGCATTTCATCTGTTCGGTTCACACCATGATAGGCAGGGCCCTGGGGGGCAGAGCCCGTGCTCTGCCTGTTGGCGTAATTGTAGGTCATGTCATTACGCCCTTGCCACATGGTGCTTTGCTGAGCAACCTCAGCAGACGCCTGTATGGGGCCACCCATCATTTGGGGCGGCATGTTCTGCTGGGCACTGGAGCCAGGGGGTGCTGAGACACGGTCTCGGCCAAACTGGAATGGAAACTGGTTCTGGGGGCCACTTGCTGGCCGGCGCTCAGCAGCAGCGGTGGCAGTGGCAGGGTACGTATTGCCATACTGGTTGTACACATCTTGCTGAGGGGAAGGCTGGGCAGCTTGTTGTTGGCTGGCGGGCTGGGGCTGGGCTGGGGGCAACTGCTGCTGCTGGGGCTGCCCCTGCCCGGTGCTGTATGGCACACTGTACATCTCCCCTTCGTGCCGCTTGGCAGTAGGGCCATATGTGCTCTCCATTGGCCGCTTGTAATTCTAAAACAGGAACAATCAGAAGGGAAGTTAATACTTCGCACTCAAGAACCATAGCTGCCAAGATGGCTGGCGATACCAGACACTGGACTTGCTTCTGCCCCTTGAGAAGACACAGACTCCAAGAGAACAAAGGAATAATGTTTACAAATTATCTCTGAAAGCAAGAATCATTTTCTATCCCCTTCTGGCTCTCCCTTGCTGTAAGTAGAAAAACAAAGGAAAGTTCAAAAATCTAAATAAGGCCTATTTCTAGTCCCCATTAGAGAACTAGAAACTGGACTGGACTCCAAAGAGAGAAGATTGTGGACTCGGCTCCTTAGGCAGAGCTGGCTATTGGGTGGGAGAAGACCACCGAAGTACCCAGAGAGCTTAGACTTTCCACCTTGCTGTTCTAGCGGGCTCTGTGTCAGCCCCCCTCCAGTGCCTGTGTGAGCCCCCTCCTCACCTGCTGCTGCTGCTGATACATTGTGGTCTGCTGGCTGGGGAAGGGGCTGCCGGAAGGGGTGCCTTGCGTGGAGAACTGATTGCCATAGGAATCATGTCTGCAGCAGAGAGAGAAATAGGATCAGTGTAGGAAATGGCAAAGCCAGAGGCACGGGACCAGGCTTCACTCACCGTTGCTGCTGTTGCTGCTGCTGCTGGGGGTAGCGGCTAGGAGAATACATCCCCGAGTCTGGGTTGGAAGGCATGAGATTCGGCTGTGGGGCTCCAGTGCTCCCCATATTTCCCTCAGGTCCCATTCCAGGCTCCGTCCTAAATGAAAGTAAAGAAGCAGGTAAGTCCACTATAGCTGTGGGGTTCTAGGGAGAGACAGGAGTGGGGGGTCATGCTTACCTCACTCTGTCATAAGGACCTCCATAAGGATAGTGCTGTCGTGGTCCCATTGCCACATTTGCCAGCCCAGGGCCGGCAGCTCGGCTGTAGGGGTCCCCCATCCCGCCGTTGGGGCCCTGCCCTGAGGACATGAAGGGATCGCTCCCTGGAGCTGGGTGTAGAAAGGCAGGCAGTGAGCAAATTGGCAGGTGAGCAAGCCTAGCAATCTACACTCCGCTTGCCCCAAAGACCCATGCCCTCTTCAGAACTCAAGGCTGTTCCTTTTGTTTTCCTGACAGTTTCAAACCAGATTTAAAGAGGCCTGATTCAGTAGAGAACACGTACTTGTTAAGGGATAAGAAGGTGAGACCAGGAGAGGAAGACAAGGAGGCGGGGATAAAGAGGGACAGTTAGGTTAAAAATGCCTTATCTCAAGAGGATGGCTCAACCAGAACCCTGAACTGCTCCTCTCCAGCTATCACCCCCCTTCCCTGGCTTTGTCCTCAGAAGTAAAGGCCAACAGCATGGTCACCTTTCCTCATGCTGCCATAAGGATCCTTATTTGGCTCATAGGACATGCGACCCATCATGTCAGAGGTATTCATACTGGGCTGGTACCCAGGGTTTGGAGTCATGGAATTCCGTTTCTGGAATGTGGGGTCACTTCCATCAGGAAAAGCATCCTGGATCCCGACTGAATTGCTCCTGCTCCAGAACAAGAAAAGTCAATTAAATTCCAAATAAAGCAATTCCTCTGATAACACAGGACATGTGGAGTCACTGGCTGGACAGCAGTCACCTGCTGCATAGAAGCTCATGGACTTCTGCCTAGGGTTCCCCAAGCCACCCGCCCTGCTGTGGCCTTACCTCATGCCTGGCAAGGGAGGGATCTGACTGTGTGGTGTAGATGCTGGAGTTGGTGGCTTCAGGTCTCCCCCTTCTGCCATGGAACTGCTGGTTGACTGAGGTGTCTGTGGCCCCTGCATAGACCCTGATCCAGCTGTGAACAGAGATGAAGGGTGAGCAGGAAAGTGTTTAACTCTCACAGAAACATACACCCTGGGACCTCTTCAGAAAACATCGTTATAAGGCTAAAGCTAGTTCTTTAAAGCCTAAATCACCTTTCTCCCCTGGGAATCTCAAGGCTAGGTCAGGGAATTTGAGGCCTCTATCATGGTACTTGCTGTTTCACATTTGGAGAATAGGAGTAGTGTGGTGAGACCAGTACCATGGAGTTGCCCCTTAAATTTCTGTCAGCTTCCCTGACTACTTTACTTCCCTCCAAGGATAGGGTCTCACCATGTAATGCTGGTGGATAAGCTCCCGAAGCCCCTGGAATCATGGGTAAGGAGACCAGCAGTGCACATTAGGAGCCTAGGAGCTCCTATTCTGAAGCATCTAGCAGTGTCACCACTCAGGTTAAATGTTCCTCTAAGCTGAAGAGCGCAGAATCACCAGTAATTAATGTTTCCATTAGTTACCATTCCCAGAGCAGATATCCCACTGCTTGGGCCTCTCTAGCTGATGAGTCATCTCAGGCACTCATTCCGCCCTCGGAGGTCAACACCAGAGCACATGTGTTTACAGCAATCTTCTAGGAGTCCTGCCCTTCCCATGCTTGCCCAGGGCCCAGACTCCTCTCAGAAAGGAGGACTGGCAGAGGCACTCCCATCAGAGTTCCATTCATATCCTCTCCCCACCACTTCCTTCCCATTCATTACCATCTCAACTCTTCGGGGAATTCAGGGCTCCAGTCTGAGCTGCATTCTAAGGCATTGACATCAATGGACCAAAGCTCCCAGATGGTCTTGCCTCACTGCCATTATCAGTTTTCCTCACTCCTCTGATATCCCTCCCACTCTCTAGTTTACAAACATTTGGCAAGATGCCAGGTACACAATGGAAATTAAAACTTAAGGGTTGCTGCAGACTACTTCCCAAGGGAGTCGCCACAGCCTGCTCTTTAGTCTGCCAACTTATTACGTTCTGTGTGATAGGGCAGGGCAGAGCAGAGCATACATCCCTGGTGGCAGGTGTTGGTGAACAAGGAGACTGGACACTTGAACACCACCCTTGAAGTGTGAGCCTTGGTGGAGCTCACCCAACCCCTACCTGGAGAGGGAGGCTGGATCTTGGGCTGGGACTTCTTGGAATCAGCAGCTGCAAAGATGTCTGGGGGAGGGTCTTCTCCACGTTCAATCTTACACTCAAAGGCATAGAGACACTGGATGTACTGCTTTTTCAAGGAGCTGGCAGCACTGCTTGAGGTGCCAACATTGAGGTTGGTTGCAAGTTCTCGCCATTTTTTGTTCTTGTTGACCTGCACAAGCAACCAGAAAAGCCAGGGTACATCTTCCTGCCCACAATCCCAACCCCCACCAGACTACTAGGTACCCATCTCTTGTGGAATCACAATTCTCAGTTAATCACAAAAGTTATTAACTCCACTTGGTGGACAATCCACAATAAACAATGAATTCGTGCTGGCTTTCCTCTACTCTCAGTAGGCTCTATCCCACAGGTCACTGCAACTATCAGGGCAAATTCCACATCACTATTAGAGAACAGAATTAAGAAGGTATGGTCTGTACACATGTGTACTGCTGAAAAGTATGTGCAATCACCATCAAATTCAAATCCTATTTTCAATGTACCAATAAAAATGAACATTTTATAAAATGGGGATGTGATAAGTAACATCACCCTGCTCGACTTACTTTGTCAAACTGGAGGTTCCCCCCGCCGCGCCCCCCCGCCCCCTTACCAGTGTGAGGCTCCTTGAAAATTTGACCTTCCTGTGCCTCTCTATTCCCTGCATCTCAGTGACATGTAACTACAAGCCCCTTTCCCTCACCAGTCACTGACCTGACTACCCAGATGCTCGGGGCCCTGTGACTTCCTTTGTGCCTTTCCAGAAGCCAGCCTAGTCCTGCCTCCTTTCCTCCGTTCTAGGACACACCATTCTCAACCCCTTTAGTTACCCTTGCTGCTCTGGCCAGGCAGGTCTCCTCCATGTATTCTACTAGAGACCCGATGCATGAAATTCGTGTAAGAGTGCGCCCTCCTCCCCCTGGCTCCCGGGACCAGGCTTCCCTTGCAGCCCCGGCTTAGTCCAGAAGGACGTCCAGTCTAATTAGCATATTACGCTTTTATTATCATAGATGCTTATTTGCCTGTCAGGGTAGGGGAACACTGGCTTTCCTGTCTCAATCCACAAAGGAAATTCAGTATGTTGTGATACCTGTTGACCTGGTACTAATGATACCAGAGAGAAGAGTGATAAGGAAGCAAAGAGAAGAACAATCTAGATGGAGGGAAGGTGACCAGGAAGACTTTCTAGAAAAGATAATGACTGAGCTTTGAAGGTTGGAGATGGTTTTGGGAGGGTACATCCCAGACTTCTCTCTCCAGACCACATGGGCCAGTCAACTGGAATAGCTCCTCCCTCCACCTAAACCCTATAACAAACCTTTCAGAAAAGCTCAGAACTTAACTTTTGCCTTTCTGGAGCCTTCACAAACTAACTTCTAATAGCACTTTCTCCACTGCACTGTCCAATTACAACATAGCATCCAAAAGGTTGGCAACCTTTTGTAAACTAACACAGGCCTAGGCTTTGGGATTCTCTGTGTACTAACTCATCTTAAGTTCAGACACCCACACAATTAAAAGTATGCCAAACCTAACCCAATATTCCCTTTCTTTACAGGCAGGAGAGGCCTGTGTATGAGAGCTAGCACCAAGGAGAACGGCAGGAATAAGCTCAGGGTCACTTCAGAAGCCTCTGTGGCTTTGCTTCCCACGCCACTTACGTGGCGGTGCACACGTGTCTTGTTTTGTTTTCTTTTCCTTTGTGGGGGAGGGAAATTAAGCCTGAAGGGAGAAGGAATTCATAACTGACTGTTGGTTGGCTTTATTCCAATCACTTTCTTTTCTGCTGGTGACAGCTGTTTTCCTCTTCTGATTTAGAAAGTTTGGAATATATCCCTCCCAGCCACAACTCCCTTGAGCTCAGCCACAAACTCAGGACCAACAGCAGGCTCCTGGTCTGATGACTACAGAACACACTTTGTAGGAAAGTCTGCAAGCCATAGTGTGCTGTCAGCATTGCCTCACCTATTTGCCTCTTGAGCAGAGAGTAAAACAAAGCTGTAAGTATCAGGGCAGAGGCAAGGCTCATGGTGGTATTCAGTTCAGATGTTTGTAGCAGAGATGAATTCATTCACTTGCCACCCATCAGAGTAACTAATTAAGCACAATTTTCCACCTACTTCCCCCTTCACAAACAATTTCTATTAAATAGCTCCTGAAATCTCATCTTTACTGCAAAGTTTCCTGGAAAGGGTCAGCAACTATTCTGGCTGCCCCTGTGCCATCTTGCAGACCATTTATGTGGCAGAAATCTTGCAGAAAGCTTTATTACTTCTAGCTTTAGACAGCCTAGCAGGATACACTGTCACTATTTCACAAATAAGAAATGTTAGGGCTGAGTGGTTATGAACCCTTATTGAGGTCACATATAAATGGCTGAGATAGGTTTCAAAACCAGGTCTCTCTCTGAATTTTGCTCTTGTCTACTATGCTGGACTGTCTCTCATGGAATCAGAATTGCCCACAGACTTCCCCATCTTTGTAACCCAGTGGGACCCCAGACATAAAGTAAATGTAATGCCAATACTTCAACCTATCCAGGGAAGTCTCAGCCTTTTGCAAGCCTTATTTTCTAAAAACCCTTGCTCCCAGGTCTGTCAGTATGAGACTCAGAGAGCAAGCGAGGGTAAAGCCACTGAGTACGTTGAGAGAGGCCTGTTGAAACCACAGGGAAGCCAAGTCCTAGACACTCACCTGAGTCAATCCACCAATCTCCTTCACAGACACATACAGGCGATAGAGGTCCAGGGGTTTCCTACCCACAGCAGGCAGATTTGTCATGCCCATGGCCTTCTCCTCCGTGAAGGCCAGATACCGGTCCACCCACATCTTCCTCTCAGGCTCACCACCCAGCTCATACAACTTGGTGATCTTCTCATTGGTTGTAGTAGAAGAACTGGATTTCTGGAAGGGACAGGTCAAGATTCTTAGGAACTGGTTAGATTCAAAGACTATGCTCAGGGTCTTAGAAGTTCCTTAATTAGGGCAGTAATAAAGCTTTTTATTCTGGGTAAAAAAGCTATTTATTAATAGTAATAAAGTTATTTATTTTTATACTATCACCTGCCCTGCCTTTATAAAGCTGAAAGGCCAAAAGCTAGGTAGGTAGACCCTTTTCCTGTAAAGGAAGGAAATACTGACTATATACACTGAGTGGCCAGATTATGATGATCTCTGAATGCATAATAATCTGGCCACTCAGTATATATCCTATATAATAAAAGGCTAATATGCAAATTGTCCGCTCGACCAGGAGTTCGACCAGCAGGCCGGCCGGCCAACTGCCCAAGTCCCCTCCCCCTGGCCAGGCTGGCCGGCCCCCACCCATGCACGAATTCATGTACCGGGCCTCTAATACACACCCACACTCCTGAGTGGCCAAATTATTATGCATTCAGAGATCAAAATAATCTGGCCACTCAATGTATATTACACATTAGGTGCTGTGTTAGATGCCTTTACATATTAGGCATTATAAATTATCTTCCTCTTAAAAGATAAAAAAGCAGACACAAGGAGGCCACGTCTATGATCTTATAGCTTTTAAGTAGCGGGGCTGAGTGTTAAATCCTTGTACAGCTGACATCAATATCACTACCACTACCCACACTACTTAATCAGGACCTGCACACACTCTTTTTAAATAAATCCTCACCTAAGGATGTTTTTTAAAAAAATATATTTTATTGATTTTTTATAGAGAGGAAGAGAGAGGGATAGAGAGTTAGAAACATCAATGAGAGAGAAATATTGATCACCTGCCTCTTGCACACTCCCCTCTGGGGATGTGTCCGCAACCAAGGTACATGCCCTTGACCGGAATCGAACCTAGGACCTTTTCAGTCCGCAGACTGACGCTCTATCCACTGAGCTAAATCGGGTTGGCTACCTTAGAATGTTTTTATTGATTTTCACAGAGAGAGAAGAAGGGAAAGGGGGGGAAGGGCGGGAGGAGAGGGGAGGAGAGAAGAGAAAGTGAGAGAGAGAGAGAGAGACACACACACACACACAGACATTGATCAGCTGCCTCCTGTATGCACCCTGACTGGGGATTGAACCCACAACCATTTTGGTGTACAGGATGATGATCCAACCAATTGAGCCCTGGCAGGGGCTAGACACACTTTTATAGACTGTTTCAGAGAAATCAAGAAATTCAAATCATGATCTTGAGACAATGGGGTGGACTAAAATGAAAAACTTTACTCTCAAGAAAGGGACTCTCAAATGCTTGAAAGGCTTTGGATGGTATCCTGACCAAGACAGGTTGGCTAACAGGGTCTGGGAGCCAGAAGTGAAAGTCCACAGAAGGTGGCTCCTATGATATTTAATTTCCCCTACTTCATAAAATAGGGAAAATGAGGTATGATATAGGGCAGAAATGTTTCAAATGACTCAAACACTGAACAGTCCCCAGGTTGCCACATGGCCCAACAGTCAGCACACTCAGTACCAGCCTACAGGGAGGCCAAGGACCAAACTCCACCTGCCTCATTTTTCATTTTATAGAATACTAGAGGCCCAATGCACAAAATTTGTGCATGGGTGGGATCCCTAGGCCTGGCTGGCGATCAGGGCTGATTTGTGGGGTGACCCACTGGCACCCACCTTGGCTGCCTGCTCACTGGCTCCACCCTTTGCTGCCACTGCAGCTGCCAGGTGTTGCCTCCCACCGTGGGGCAACCAGCAGGATGAAGACGGTGGTGGTGGGTGTGGGGGGTTGGCTGGCACCCGCCTTGGCTGGCCTGGGGCCTGCGGGCAACTCCTGCGTTAAGAATCTGCCCATGGTGGTGAGTGTCATAACAACCTGTCATTCAGTCAATTTGCATACTAGCCTTTTATTATATAGGACTAGTGACCCACTGCACGAAATTTGTGCACATTAGAAGGGGATTTATTAGAGAAAATAATTTAGTACTGCTATTTGCCCTTTCTCTATAATAGAAGTATCAGAGATGAAAGAAAATTTGTAAAATGTATATGAAAACCTTCCTCCTGTCAGAGTCTGGGGCATACCATGGGACCCAGAGTCAAGTCCCTGCTCATTCACATGCACCTCAAAATTGTGTGAGACCCAGACCTGTGCTCCCCTCGCCACCCACTGGGCTAGATCCAGACTCAGTCAGTCCCACCCTTGTCAAACCCTGCTGGGCAGGAGGTGTAGCCTCAGGTCCCCTGGCCTGGTGTCAGGAGAAGGGGTGTGGCCTGAGGTCCCCCAGCCCAGACTGGGGCAGGGGCGTGGCTTGAAGTCCTCCATCAAGCCTTGCCAGGTGGGGGGCATGGCCTGAGGTCCTCCCGTCAAGTCCCACCAGAGGGGGGGGGCGGCGCAGCCTCAGGTCTCCGTCAAGCCCTGACCCAGCAGTGGGGGTGCACCTTGAGGTCCCTGGCCTGGCACTGGGGTGGGGAATCAGTCTGAGGTCCACTAGCCCAGCACCAGGACAGAAAGCGCACCTTGAGGTCCCCCATCAAGCTGGGTGAGGGGTGTGGCCTGAGGTCCCCTGTCAAGCCCCATATTGGGGAGGGTGGGGGGGGAGTATGCATAGCCTCAGGTCCCTGCTGATTGCTTGTTAAGGCTCCTTATGGGAACTTGGCCTCAGCTGTGGGTGCAACCATCTTTGTGATAGAGTGATGGTCATTTAGCATATTCCCTCTTTATTAGGTAGGACGGGACCCCAACCATTCCTGCTGTTCTTAGTACAGTCCAGGAAGAGAAGAGCAACTTGTTGCCCACATTATATAACATCTAACATGCACAAGGACAGGTAGTTTCATAGAGAATTCTACACTGCAGACCTGGCATCTACACTAATAAAAGAGAAACATGCATACTGACCGTACCTCAGATATGCCCACAAGCCAAGCCCACCAGCCAATCAAGAGCAAGTATGCAAATTAACCCAACCAAGATGGCTACAGCCATGGAGTGAGTAGGAGGCTTTGGTCTCCCTGGCAATGCTCTGGCACCAGCCCTGGCCTCTGCTCAAGGCTACAAAGTTTCAATTATAGAAGATAAATAAATCCCAGATACCAGGGCCTCCACTTGGATTGCCGGGGGGCATAGCTGGCCTACAAACCACCACAGGCCCCTCGCCCAGGCTGTCCCATGCCCCAAAGGAACCCCCAACCTGATCCAGGACAACCTTCAGGGCAAACCAGCCAGCCGCCACCCGTGCACCAGGCCTCTATCCTATCTAATAAAAGAGTAATATGCAAATTGACTATCACTCTAACACACAAGATGGCTGCCTCCATGTGGACATAAGATGACCACCACAAGATGGCCAGCAGGGGAGGGCAGTTGGGAGGGACCAGGCCTGCAAGGGAGGGCAGGTAGGGGTGATCAGGACAGAGGGGAGGGAAGTTGGGAGGGAGTAGGCCTGCAAGGGAGGGCAGTTGGGGGCATGATCAAACCTGCAGGGGAGGGCAGTTAGGGGTAACCAGGCTGGCAGAGGAGGGCAGTTGGGGGCAACCGGGCCTGCAGGGAAGGGCAGTAGGTCCGAGGCCTGCAGGAGAGGGCAATTAGGGGCAATCAGGCTGGCAGGGGAGTGGTTAGGGAGAGATCAGGCTGGCAGGCAGAAGCAGTTTAGGGCAATCAGGAAGGCAGGCAGGAGAGCAGTTGGGAGCCAGCAGTCGTGGATTGTGAGAGGGATCCCAGATTGGAGAGGGTGCAGGGTGGGCTGAGGGACACACACCCTGTGCATAAATTTCGTGCACCAGGCCTCTAGTTTCCTCTATATTAGGCAGCTGTGAAATCATTATGTTTTTTATATCAGAAACCCATACACTAAACTCAAACCTAATTCAATGAGCTACTATCCTGGATTCTTCATAAGAAGGAGAAACAATCTTATATGAGACTATCTATTTGGTGTCATAAAAGGCTAAAGTCTAATCATCCCTTTCCCCCCGCTTCCTATCAGTGGAAAGGATGGACAGAAAGTTGAGAAGAGTCAAGATATAAATCATTACTTTAGATTTGGATTCTGTCTTGGGTGTCCCATCAGCCTTGTTGTTCATTTTGGTGGCTGGAGTTAACTTGACATCCCCAAGGCCCATCATCTCTGGGCTGGCTGCCATCCCTATAAAAATGAAAAATATTCTTTCTTTAATAGGCTTGTGACACGAAGATAACTCTGGAAGAAATCCCTGGGCTGAGCAATGATTTGGACTTACCTGCTGAATTGTTGGCCATGGTTCCCCCCATTGGATATGGAGGTCCCTGAGGGTTGATCATGCCAGCCATACTATTAATCCCTTGTCCATATGGAGGTCCGGTTCCCATTATACCCCCTTGGTTCATATTGGGATAGCCTGGTGGCCTGAGAAAGAAGATGAGAAGAGAGAAGAGAGAGAAAGAGCAAGAGAGACCAGAGTTACAAACACTAATCTTTCAGATTTGGACTTGAGCTACATAGGGTTGTGTGAGTCAAGATCATCTAGTTAGGTTAACAAAGAAAAAGTGTATGAATCCCCCACACCACAATCATAGATATTTTTATCTTCCTCCTCCCACAAAAGCTTCTAAGAGGGCTCAAACCCCAAATGGGAATCCATAGCTCAATTTTAAAGGAAACACTCCTTGAAGAATGAAATCCTACCCTGTCACTTAAATACTACCAGCCTCTAAGGCACCTTCAAAGTCAAGCGTGTTTCCATTTAAAGAGCCCTCTCTATGCCAAAAGGCCTACATTGCTCAATTTTACCACTCTTTGTCACATTAAACCTCAACCAAACTGGAGCCCTTAGCAACAAAGCACCTGGCAAAGCGGGGAAGGCTTGGCATTTTTCCTTGATGGGCCTACTACAAACTTTGTGCTGTCATCATTCTGAAGTACTAACTAAAACCCACCTCTTTACAGTTACAGTCAATCACCCTATTCTACCTTGGCTCTCTAATATCCTATTAAGACTAATCACTTTAAGAACTATAGGCACCAATAATGGAGTACAAGGACAGTGCCTTCAAAAATAGAGGAATCAGCCAGGCTGTGTGGCTCAGTGGTTGAGTGTTGACCTATAACCTAGGAGGCCATGGTTTGGTTCCTGTTCAGGGCACATGCCCGGGTTGCAGGCTCAATCCCCAATAGGGAGTATGCAGGAGGCAGCCGATCAATGATTCTCTCTCATCATTGATGTTTCTATCTCCCTCTCCCTGAAACCAATAAAAATATATTAAAAACAACAACAAAAGAAAAACAAAGAGAATCATATTCACTGAAGCCCATGGCCAAGGAAGAAAAGATGAATCTTCAAGTCATTAAACAAGATCACATGAGCCTTCTGCATTTTAGCACCAGAGTCAACTAACTGCACAGGACCATGCGAACTTAAGAAAAATGACAAATCACAACCCTACTATCCTTTATTTCTCACACCACAGATTTAAGTCATATGTATTATTTTGGAAACTAAGAAACTACACTGACAGAAGAAATGAAGAAACTCTGAAGACTTAATTTTTATGAATAAAAATTACGTGCTTTATAAAGTTCTTTATATATGATATCTGGTCATGTGAAATTTGATACCAACTTATGATATTTAAGAATCAGAACTTTTGGTGTGTTTTTCACTATAAGAAAGGCTAGTTTTTAAAGAACTCTTAATAAAATGCATATTTACCATAATGACATGATTTATTTTTATTTTTTATTAAATTATTATCTGTGTACATATTTTAACATTACCTCCCCTTCCCATACATACCCTCCCTCCCCAGAGTTTTGTGTCCATTGGTTGTACTTATATGCATGTATACAAGTCCTTCGGTTGATCTATTATCTCCCCCAGATCTCCCTATCCTACCTGCTGTAATCTGACAGTCTGCTTGTTGCTTTACTATCTCTATATCTATCTTTTGGTTCATCAGTTTATAGTATTCTTTATTATCCATAAATGAGTGACATGATTTAGGTCCAGAAGTATCTGAATGATTCTATGATTTATTTCCTTACACTGACACCCTCGCTTCACTTCCCAGGCCTTACCTGTTTTGGATAGAGTTGGCAGCAACATGCATGGCGACAGCAGTTTCTTGAGTTTTCCGGTTCATGCCCCCTGGTGGGGGACACATCCCTGACCCAACCTGAGGTGGCATATTGGCCATGTTAGGGCCATAAGGCCGGTTGCCCATGGAGGCATGACTCATTCTCCCTGGAGGGAGTGTGCCATAAGGTGGGATACCAGGCTGCCCATGCATCTGACCTCCAGCACCCATAGGGTTCATGCTTCCAGCCATGCCTGCACTGGGGTAGTTAGCATTGGGCAAGGCATTATAGTTTGGTTGCCTGGGGTAGCCTCCTGTGAGAAGAAGAAGGAAAAAAAGACACAAAGACTTGATTAGTGACTCATTAGCAACTCACTAATGCTCAAACTCTAAAATTCCAAAGATGAAAAACATTAAGAATTATTTGAGACTTGGTCTGGAAAGAGCCCATTAAAAAAAGGTAAGGGGAAGGCAGAAGCACATAAAGATGGGCCTCAGTTGTCCCCTCATCTTAAAGACAGCACAGAGCAAGACTAAATGGCTGGCAAGGCTGGCTTTACTGCTATCCAGGTTCAACAACTCCAGAAATTGTCTCCTTTCTACATTCTTACCTTCTTTCCCATGCTACATGAAAGACATTCAATCTTTAGTCTGTCTAGGATTTATTTTTAAGAAAGATCCATTCTATTAGGACTAATATACTAAAAACAAGTATAATAATGGATAATTACCATTTACTGATTGTCTGTATTCAGTTGTGAGCTAAACACTTTATCTCCATTCAAGGATTTTCCCATGGTAACAGTCCTGCCCTACTTTAGGGCCTGGCTTTGGTGAATTAAAGGCAAACAACAATTCTACTCTTTACACCCTGGACAGCAGCATATCAGACAAGGAACTGTTTTCTCGTCTCATCTCTATGTACTCCTAACTGGGTAGTATACTCACCTTGTGGGCCATACTGACTCCCCTGGGGACCATAGCTCCCCATGGAGTTCTGCTGGTAGGAGCCCATGCCGGTGTGCATCTGTCCTCCAGAAGGCTGACGCGGAGATAAGGCCGAGCCGGGCTGGGGGGAACTGTACTGAGGCATCTGGGGGTTCCTCTGCATGTAACCTATTTGTGGGTAGTGCCCATATATATTAGTTGTTACCTCAATATAATGGGAACAAATGCTCTCCCTTATCGGACTTCACCATCTCCATTTTATTTAGCAACTAATTGAATGACGTCTCTACCTTATTAGCTATATAACTGTGCTATTTTAGGTATCCTCCAAAATGACATAGCCATTAACCAGATCACACCAACTCTTTCTACTAAATGGAGGGTTGAAAAAACAAATAGCAAATACAGAAAAACTAAAATGGTGCAGGATTTAAAGAGTAAAGATTCGATGCTGAGTTTTAGCATTTGCTGACCAAATTGGGCACAATGTATGTAAGGGGGAATACATCAAAACACAAACACTGAGAAACATGAGAAACAAAGTACTACGGTGGGAGAACACAGTTCTGGAGTAACTACATGGCTAAGCCCACTCTTAACTTCACAACTGTTGCAATTGTCCTACACTTCATAGCCATAGAGTTTTCTAAAAGCTATTTTGCACAGGATAACTAATACATTGCAGACAGATCACAAGAATTCTCGCTTCATATTACACAATGTTTTACAAAGTATCATACTTTAAAAAGGTAATAGCTTCTAAGAACATGTAATAAGTAACTTTAACATGCAATGGGTATTTAATTTTAAAGCATGCCTTTAACATTTATGTAAAACGTTTTTTTGTACTCGTTCAATAGAAACTTATCTGGTTACTGGCTAAAGCTACCAATAAAACTACTGGTCCGCAATGTGTTAAGTTTCAGCCTTAGCCTCTCCTCACACCCACCCCATCACTCCCAAGCCCAGGCTCTTACCTCGATCTTGGGCAATGCTTGATTGGTTCATGGAAGGATGCATGATGCTGTCCGATTGGCCACTGGGTGGCCGAGGTGGCATCTGGTTGCCTGCTCCAGATAGAGAAAATAAGCCAATCATGGCTAAGCCTGGAATTCTAGCTAGGTGGTCAATTCAGAGCTAGAAATGGCTCCTGAGAAGATCAAACACCTCCCAATCTTCCCAATATTACATACACAGAGAGTTCCAACAAAGGGGCTCCCATCTCCCTTCTTCAAATGCTGAAGAGAAACTTTGCAGACATCACCAGAGATTCTTTTTTGCCAGTGAAGGCTGGGGCTCCTTGATATTGCTGGAAGTCCCCCCCTCCCCAAAACACAGCACCGGAGGATACCTGGCACTGCAGCAGGCGAGAGTGGTCCTGAGCGAGACTGAGCAACACTGGCGGGAGAGCCCACAGGGGAGGGGGACGGGCCTCGGATGCCGGGCAGGTGCGGGGAGGTGTGAGGAGAAAAAGGAGACTGAGCTGGGTTACTCTGCTCTCCTTGGCTGCTGGAAATCCCTGATGTGCTCACTCCAGGGCTCAGAGCTCCTTCTGTCCCCATGGGGAGATCATCTATTGAACCAGACAGATCCTGAAACATACCACAATATCTCAATTAGCAATATTAGGCAGAAAGACTCTTCTTTCAACAATTCTACTTCATGATTAACATTTCCCTTAAACAACCAAGGGCAAGCACACCACACATTATGTTGTTGTGATACTATAGCTGACATATGACAAATTATTAAGGACCAGATAGAAAAATATTTTAGACTCTGTGAGCCAGATAGTCTTCTTCAAGTATAATTACCCAACTCTGCCATTGTAGTGCAAAAGACCAGTCACAGATATTAAAGTTTTATTGAAACAGCCACATCCATTTGATTATTTATAAAAACAAGCAAATGGCCTACAATCTGTAGTTTGCTGACCTCTGGCCTATCCATCAGAAGCAGATCTAGTACTTTTTTTTTCCAGCCTCAATTTCCACAGTTGTAAGAGTGCAGCATTTCTGTGAGCCTTTAATTCTTTTCCACTGAGGAAGCTTTATAAAACTGCCAGGAGAGTACCAGGAGCCACAAGAAAATGTTAACAAGTGTGGGCAGTAATTACAGATCCCCACCCCTCCGACTATTATAACCTATACTAGAGGCCTGGTGCATGCAATTCTTGCACTGGGAAGAGGGGACAGGGTCCCTCAGCCTGGCCTGTATCCTCTTGCAGTCTGGGAGCCCACAGGGAGCGGGCCTAAGCTGCCAGTTGAACATGTGCTGTCGCTCTCCTGCAATGTTGCTGCACTCACTAGCCATGAGCCCAGCTTCTGGATAAGCGGAGCTCCCACAGGGGGGGCTCCTGCATTGAACGTCTGCCTCCTCGGAAGATGTCTGACTGATGGGGAGTTGGCCTAAGTTGGCAGTCAGACATCCTTATTGCTGCTGTGGAGGCAGGAGAGGCTTGCTCGACAGCCATGAGCACGGCTCAGGGATCCTGGCTGAGCAGTGCTCCCCCTGTCAGAGTGCACTGACCACCAGGGGGCAGCTCCTGCATTGAGTGTCTTCCCCCTGGTGGTCAGTGTGCATCACAGCGGCCATTTGGTCAATTTGCATATTAGCCTTTTATTATATAGGATTTACTAAGGACTCACTTTCTCCAAGTTACCATATTTTATTTTTTAATTTTTTAAAATATATTTTATTGATTTTTTACAGAGAGGAAGGGAGAGAGATAGAGAGCTAGAAACATCGATGAGAGAGAAACATCGACCAGCTGCCTCTTACAAACCCCTCCTACTGGGGATGTGCCCGCAACCAATGTGCATGCCCCTGACCGGAATCGAATCTGGGACCTTTCAGTCCTCAGACCGACGCTCTACCACTGAGCCAAACTGGTTTCGGCCAAGTTACCATATTTTAATATATTAGTATAAGGAGTAGGGGGTGAAAAAGGGATATACTGCACAGGAACAAAAAGGTCTGGGCCTATATTCCTAACAAATGTTTATCAACTGAACAAATACAGTTTTCTCCCTAGTTTTAAGTTGTAAAATGAAGAGTTGGTATTTACTTGGGGGCTTTGCTTGTCTTGAAATAATCAGTAGAGTTCGCTTTGGGTAGATAAACTACAAAATTAGCAACCAGAAGCTCAATATGAAAAAAATTCACCCCAGGAAATGTACCCTCAACTCTATTCTCTGCCCCATGTTTATTCTCTAGCTCACCACCACACATTAACTTCAGATTAGAAACTAACTATACCTCAAAGAAAGGATGAGAGTTCTGGGTAAGGGGTCAGGTCTGAGTTAAACAAAGAGTTATCTAAAGAGACATATCTGAAGAGACCTGATTTGAGTCTATTCCTATTCCCACAACAAGCTCACCTTGGAAATATCAGTTCAAGGTGGCACCTTTAGGCTCTTTTCCAAGTATCCAGGTTGGTTACTTTACTAGGCTGGAAGCATTTCTGCTGAGTTCTAATGAAACAAAGCTTGCCTTGAAGGCAAGGCAGGTAGGTAGGTGGGTGTGCAGTTGTGTCTATGTCCAGCTCTCTGTGTTAGCAAAGAAGTCAGAAAATGCTAACTTTCCTATTAGTACACCACAGCATGCTTTAAAAAATGCAATTAGGTCCTAATTGGTTTGGCTCTGTGGATAATGTCTGCCTGTGGACTTAAGGGTCCCAAGTTCAATTCCGGTCAAGGTCATGTACCTTGGTTGCGGGCACATCCCCAGTAGGGGGTGTGCAAGAGGCAGCTGATCGATGTTTCTCTCTCATCGATGTTTCTAACTCTCTATCTCTCTCCCTTCCTCTCTGTAAAAAAATCAATAAATAAAATATATTTTAAAAATAATGCAGTTAGAATTAGTCTCAGCATGGAAGGGAATTCAAGAAGCCCTTCTCCAGTCCTAGCCTGTTTGGCTCAGTGGATAGAGCGTCGGCTTGTGGACTGAAGGGTTCCAGGTTTGATTCCTGTCAAGGGCACTTGCCCAGGTTGTGGGCTCAATCCCCAGTAGGGGGCACACAAGAGGCAGCTAATCAATGATTCTCTCTCATCATTGATGTTTCTCTCTCTCCCTCCCTCTCTATTCCTCTCTGAAATCAATAAAAATGTAAAAACAAATAAATAATTAATTAAGTCGAAACCAGTTTGGCTCAATGGATAGAGCGTCGGCCTGCGGACTGAAAGGTCCCAGGTTCGATTCCGGTCAAGGGCATGTACCTTGGTTGCCGGCACATCCCCACTGGGGGGTGTGGTGTGCAAGAGGCAGCTGGTCGATGTTTCTCTCTCATTGATGTTTCTAACTCTCTATCCCTCTCAATTCCTCTCTGTGTAAAATCAATAAAATATAAAAAAAATAATAATTAAAAGCTGCCCTTCTCCAGGTAACATTAAAGAGCCTCCTCCCCTCAAAGGCCTAAAGTACCTGGACTATGAAGAGCCATGGGTTCATCCCAAGAGAGGATGATTCCATTTCCATGTCAAGGGCTAAGCTATCTGAGTTAAGGAGCGTAAACTCAGAGAGACAGCAAGATGATGAGAGAATTCAACTATGTATGCCAGAGAAGGCCTCAGAAGCCACTTGTTAATCTCTGGTCTGTAACAGAAACCACAGCCCAATGCTCTGTTTTAGGGACCAGTAAGTTCCTTCAGCATTCCTTCCTACAGTCTCTATTCCTTATCAAACAACCAGTTCTTGCTATTAAAAGTTACTTGCTAACATGAAAAAGAAACCAGTATATTTTGGAACACAACAGGAATCAAAGGTCTATCCATAAGACAAGAACTTGGCTTTGTTCAAATGGCTTTGAAAAATTAAGTGTCTTGAACATTTCTGTCTTTTTTAAGTAAAATATGAACATTCTCATGCTAAAAACAGTTCAGAGAGTGTAGGTAAAGCCCCCTTGCTCTCTTTCTGCTGCCTTCAACTGAGGAACCCTGTTCAATCTGGTGTATATTCTTGGGAGACCTCCTGAGGAACAGAGGCGGGGAAAGAAAAAACCCAACCACTGCTACAGAGCCAGGGCAGGGCTTGCGGGTGCTCCTTCAGCCACACTTCTGTGCAAACCCAGGCTCTCCACAAGTGAATGTCCCAGGCCAGCTGAGGGAATCCCAGTCGCCTGAAGAAAAACTGGCAGCCCCTGAGGCTGGGTTCTCAGGACCCTGGAGACATCTGTGGTGACAAGGTGGTGGCTTCCTTCATAAAGGCACTTGGAGGAGAGCTGCCAGTTTTGGCCAAGTGCTCTGAGATACTTGGTGAAAAAGTGCTAAATAAACCACCGTCAATAGCAGCCCCTTGTGGTCTGGGGTACCTAGGCATAAACAATAGTGTGGAAAGCAGCAGCATTAATATTCCTATTTCTCAGATTTGGTTGATTTGAGGCCAGTCTCTCAAATTGTCATTTTCATGAGTTGGCAACTGGTCAGCATGAGTAGGTAATTAAAAAAAAAAAAAAAATTTAGAACCAAAATATAGCACAGGAAGGGCAGACCATTTACATTAATATAAATAATAACTACCATTTAAGCATCTGCAATGTGACTAGCACCTTATGGAGTTAATTCTTAGAAACAGGTACTTCTACCACTAACATGATGAACATGAGCAAGCTGATGCTCAGAGAAATGGGGTTACATGCCCAAGTCATCCAGCAATCAAATGGCAGAAACTAGGTTTTGATTCCAGGTATGCTGAACCCCAGAGCTCTCCATTAAACTGGTATTTTATGAGCCAAGGAAAAAGTACCACACTTGTGAGTTAGGAGACTAAGGCCCAACTCTTGGTACTTACCATTTGTGACCTTGGGTAAGCTGGCAAAAAAACCGGCTTTGGTTTCCCTCAATTATATAATGAGGGGCTGGATAAATCTGAGTTTGTGATACCACTGGGGCTTATGCATGAAACACCACTGGCACAATATGGTCAGGATCATATGAAATATGCTATACCTTGGAATGAGAGATATGAGAACACACAAGCAAGTGTAAGATGTAAGGCTAATCACAAGTAAATGTTTTTATTGGGAAATGAAAGGGAGTTGTAAGGGCAGACTCCAAAAGAAGTCTCTCCCTCTATCCACGTGAACAGACACTGCTCTGAACTCCATGTCCTTTTACTGCACAGGACACACCTCTGCTTTCTACTCTACAGAAAGCCAGTTTTGCAAGTCTTTTGTTCTACAAAAAGCCGGATATATGGCTGTTGAGTCAGCCCTCAATGTGCTTAACTTGTCGGGCTTTCCACAACATACTTACCACAGATAAAGTTCAATCTATCATCCCAGCCCCAATTCTCCATGGTGGGGGCTGCCTTTAGAATTTCAGGACTCAGTTCTTAGTCTTCCCAACGGGCTCATCTAACAAGTACCTTCTAGGAGAACTGCTGTAAGAATTACAGCATTGCCTCTTAAGTGGAAAGAGCTTTTCCTAGATTTTGTCTCCTCCCAGAACAATCCTGCTAAGAGATGGGAGGTGAGATCAGCCCACTCAGTGCCCTGCCAGTTCCAAGGAAGCAGCAGGGCCAGGGAGAATTTTCTCATTTGTTTCCAAAGTGTTTCATGAATTTTATTGCTCATCTACCATGCAGATCAAAAACACTGGAGCAGGTCCAACTATTTCACACAGAATCTCACACTCCAGGCTGGCTACAGCCCTGAAAGCCTTCGTTTCTTCACTTGAAACTCTGCCCAATGTTATTTTGGGATGTGACCTGATAGAGAAAGCCCATAGGGACTCCATGACGATAACTGTTCCAGCTGAGATTGGTTGCCCAGTCCCAGAGAGCGCCAGCATGGGTTTGTTAGGCTCTGCTGACAAACAGAACTCAGCAGCTAACACCTTCTCTTCACACCACAACAAAACCATGCCCAAAATTACAGTCCATACCTCAGAGAGAGAGAGAAAGTGTGTGTGTGTGTCTGTGTGTGTGTGTGTAAAAGGGGGGGTTGCTAGTACTCTCATAGGAAGGGCTGCAAGTTCTATCATGAATTGGCTGCCTGATGAAGAACATTATCAAGCAGGAAGATACCATCTAGGGTTAGATGAGGGGGGTTTAAACAATCTCCAACAGAGCCTCATGAGGATGTCAGTTCTTTGTTGGGCAAATTAAATAACATCAACAGGCAAATCTATAACAGGGTCATGACAATAATCAGATTCAGGTTTCTCTCATAAATGTGGCTGAATCTTTGAGAAATGGAGCTTTTGCCAAGTTGTGCTAACTGCTGGCAGGGAGACCATCCACCAAGAGAGCCAGGTAAATCCTACACACATACGTATAGTAAGTGTGTGTGATGGGAACCTTGCAACTCAACCATACTCATGTAAATGACAATCCTGAATGAAAAAAGTTCAAATGCATAGTTTGAAGTGACCAAATCTGTACTAGCAATTTGTCAATTATTTTCCTGGCCTGACAGGAGGCTGCTCCCACTCTGGAGAATGGGAGGAAATCCTGAAGAACACAGAAAAGGCTGGAAAATCTAACCCTTGAAAAAAGGCAGGTGGTAAGAAAGGAGGCAACAGCTTTAACAAATTTTAAAATAAAATACACTTAACTACATAGGGATTACTTAAGGCACATACGTTTTTGGAAGACTGGTTTTTCCATAAAGCCTTCCTTAAGATATTGCCAAGGGTAAGGAGGAGAAGATGCTACCTTTCTATCAAACACTTACTATAAAAAATTTCAGTACAATAAAGTTCCAGTCGTAGGTTCTCTGTTGTTGTTTCCACCCCCCCCTCAGTCTTTGCTAAATGGAAGGAAGGGATATCTGACCCATCCTAGACTGGTAGGGGTTTCAGAGTATAGAACTACTGCCCTGTTGTTCCAACAGATTAACTGCCATCCCTGCCTAGAAAGCAGATTGGCTGGTGCTGGCTGAAATGCTAACAACAAATCAACCCACAGAAAAGGCTGTCTCTTGCTAGTGGCAGTACTTCCACATCAGGGCCAAGCAGGTGGTAGGGAAGGGGAAAGAAAAGATGCAAAGGGTGACAGGCTGACATTATCCCTTTTAGCTTAAGATCAAGTACCATCTCCTGCCTCAACTACATTCAGTGTTCGGAAGCAGCAGAAATTATTCCAGGAAAGGCTCAGAGAACTCTATTTCCAAACCCTTTCCCCTAAGTTTCCAAAACCCCTATTCTTCTGGGGATGATGGATCATTTCTTCCTGGTACCTTCCAGCTGCCTGGTGAAGATGGCACAATAGATAAAGGGTCAGACTCTTCTTGTCTTCAGAATGTTTTTTAGGGGCCCACTTCTAGGAGAAAATCCCCTTTATATACACATCAGAATGCCTAAGTAAAGCTCTGGAAGACCAAATCTCTGAATTCAAAGAATATTGAAAAGAGGAATAAAGCAAGTCCCTTTGTGTATACCTCTCAAAGGGAGACAGAACTGACATAAGTATGCGATTATAATGTGTTCAACCCTAAGGTATATGTGATTTACTCACATTTAGTTCTCACAATCATCTTCTGATATATGTATCGAACCTATTTTAACAAAGAAGCAGGAAGCTCAGAAGTTCAATGACTTGCCCAAGAACAGAGAACTATTAAACATAAGAACTGGGGTTCAAACCCGTATTCCTGATTCCAACGCCTGCACTCTTTCCATCATAAGGTGGAAACTGGCCACTACCAAAGGCTCCATGTTCCAAACAGGTCAGGCAACAACTCTTCTCCAAAATGCCAGCCTCACTTAGATCTTCTGTAGGAGGAAAGACTAAACAATGCTACAAAAATGTTTTCCTCTTTCTTAGCCACTCTTCCTATAAACCACTCTTGCTTTCTAAACCTTTCATGGTTTACTTCAAATCAGATGTTTCACCTTAATTCTCTTAAATTAAACCTACTTTTTTTTCACCTCTGGATCTTTAGAAGGGTACTTAATGTACCAGGGGGGAAAAAGGAGAGAATGGCTTAGAATCTGAGGAGACAAGCTAGAAATTAAGTCCCATGAAGGCAGGTCAAGCACAAGGACGTGACCCAAAAAGAAAAGTCCAACATGCCTGGCCTCCAGGTGGCCTCATCTCAGGCCATTTCAAAACCTCACCCTTTCCTCCTCACCCAGCCCTGCAGCCACCCTTCCAAACTGGAGGACAATTGGTTTTTTTAGGGACCCTATTCCCCAAACTACAAGATGGGAAAGCTCCTCTGCAGGGGCAGAAGCCAGCACACTTTAACCCCCTGCCCACAGCCATGCTCCAACAATGGGCAACAGAACTGTCCTCTAACATGGTAGGGCGACCCACTCATCACCCACCCAGAGGAGAAATTAGTGGGAAAGACAACTGCTTAAACTCGCACATTAGGTACAGCAACTACAGACTAAATCGTTTTTGTTTGTTTGTTTGTTTGCTTGTGCGGTGGGTGGGGGAGGGGTGGAGGGGAGTTAATGGGGGCATCTGTATTATTTTCAACAATAAAGATAAAATATAATAAAAAAATAAAATCGTTTTTTGCCTTGGGAACTTCAAAGATGAGAACAGCTTTGTGGGGGACAAAGCCTCCAAAGTCATAGTACAATTTCCGTTGCCCCCCAGGCAGGACCCAGAGTCCCTTCAAGGTTCCTCTAGCCTGTAAGTAACAGGACTAACAGCACTGTGCTGAATTTGCCCTTTCTCCCACTAGTCTGTGGCACCAAAGCAGCAGGATCAGGCTATATTCTGCTGTTATTATTTTTAAAAATATATTTTTAGTGATTTCAGAGTGGATGGGAGAGGAAGAGAGAGATAGAAACATCAATGTTGAGAGGGAATCATTGATTGGTTGCCTCCTGCATGTTGGACTAAGCCTGTAACCCATGCATGTGCCCTTGACCAGGATTGAACCTGCGACCCTTTGGTCTGCAGGCTGATGCTCTAACCATTGAGCAAAACTAGCCAGGGCTATTCTCCTGTTATTGACCAGAAAAATGTCAGGCACACAAAAGACAGAAAGCCTGATAAACGTTGCTGAATCTATAATCTACTCATGCATCTTCTTTAGACCCAATTTCAATTAGTCCTCTCTCTCCTTTAATCATCCTTCCCCCACCTTAACCCTGTACCTGAACTGTGGACCTCAATATTCAGGAAGGCACTCTTAGGTGGCATCAAGGGAACCAAATGCTGTGTAAAACTGTAAGGTAAACCCTGAATGGGCCTTGGCCACTTGGGTAAGCGCTCCTGATAAAATTGCAGTGCAGGGAAGAACCATATGGAAAGGAGGCTGTTAGGAGGCAGAGCTGTGTCACTGGAACAATTTCAATCTAAGTACAAAAATACAAGAACCTACTGTTCTAATCCACTCCAGCAAAATCTTAGAGGTGGGTCTAACTCTTGGAGGCTGAGGGTGTTGCTGAGGTGTAAAAGGGGAAGAAAGACTGTTGTGCTGCCTGCATTCCTGTGGTGGGAGCCCCTGCAAACAGCAGTTTGGCCACTGCAGCAGCCATTGATTTTCCAGGGGTCGATATTCTGCTACCACAGATCTGCTCTGCTACAGGTTTAATCACATTGAGTGCTTCTTTCTGCTCAACATCTCCCCTGCACTTCTCCCTCCCCAAACCAATAAAACAAACACCAAACAATGAGAACTGGCCGTGGATAGATGGTGCTACCCACAGAGAAATTCTAAGCACCAGCTCCAAAGGAGCCAAAGCTACATGGGTAGTTTGCAAGAAGCTGTAGGGATATACCCAAAGGCCCTAGAGATCATTTAAAATATATATATATATTTTATTGATTTTTTTACAGAGAGGAAGAGAGAGGGATAGAGAGTTAGAAACATCGATGAGAGAGAATTGTCGATCAGCTGCCTCTTGCACACCTCCTACTGGGGATGTGCCCGCAACCAAGGTACATGCCCTTGACCGGAATCGAACCTGGGACCTTTCAGTCCGCAGGCCAATGCTCTATCCACTGAGCCAAACCAGTTTCGGCCCTAGAGAACACTTTAAACCCTTGCCCAACAGTCCTACAAGACCCTATTAATAATTCCAAGATTTTGCATTAAAAAATCAAGCCCTACCCAGTTGGTTAGTGTCATCCCAATATGACAAGGTTGTGGGTTCGACCCCCAATCAAGGCACATATAAGAATCAACCAATGAATGCATAAATAAGTGGAATTATAAATCAATGTTTCTTTCTCTTTCTCTAAAAATAAATAAATAAGCTGAAGCCGGTTTGGCTCAGTTGTAGAGTGTCGGTCTGAGGACTGAAAGGTCCCAGGTTTGATTCCGGTCAAGGGCATGTACCTTGGTTGTGGGTACATCCCCGGTAAGGGGTGTGCAAGAGGCAACTGGTCGATGTTTCTCTTTCATCGACGTTTCTAGTTCTCTATCTCTTTCCCTTTCTCTCTGTTAAAAATCAATAAAATATATTTTTAAAAAAAAACAAAATAAAAATAAATAAATAAACAAATAAATAAGTAAATAAACAATCCAGGTTCCCAACTTAAAAAAAAAAAAAAAAAAAAAGATCCTAGAACTCCCACAGGGCACTACCGTAATCAGTTGAAACCTTGCTTTCCAATTTCAGTCCCCACCAGGCCTGCAAATACCATGTTACCAACCTAATCAGCCTTCCAACACACACTTCTCATTCTGCAAAGGCTTCTCATTTGCACACAAGATTTGGCCAAAAATGTAGTGTTTCAAGGGTCACCAGCTATCAGATTCTTCATTCCAGATATGAAAAAAATGAAACTGGGTCAGAGCTGGCCCGAGTTAGAGCAATCAAGAACAGTACATATTGCCGAAACCGGTTTGGCTCAGTGGTAGAGCGTTGGTCTGCGGACTGAAGGGTCCCGGGTTCGATTCCGGTCGGGGGCATGTACCTTGGTTGCGGGCACATCCCCAGTAGAGGGTGTGCAAGAAGCAGCTGGTCGATGTTTCTCTATCATCGACGTTTCTAGCTCTCTATCTCTCTCCCTTCCTCTCTGTAAAATATCAATAAAATATTAAAAAAAGAAAAGAAAAAAAAAGAACAGTGCATATTAATGGAATTGGGCTGTTCTAATCACAGCAAGAAATGAGCATGGCAAAGCTCAGGAAGGTAAAGAAGAACTTCCTACTTTCTCCAAGCCAAGCATCTCCCTTTAGGAAGGCCAACCACATCGATCTTGTTCCACCCCAACCATATCGACTTGTTCCACCATCAGCTTGATCCTAGAACTTGAGCAAGGAGGGCAGGAAAAGGGGGAGAAAAAAGGAGAAACACACACACACACACACACAGCAGAATTCTCGGTATGAGAAGTATAAGGGGGAGGAGGTATTATCTTAGGCTTTCACCTCACCTGGCTGCCCCAGAATATAGCAACCAGAAGCAGCAAAGGTGTAAAAATGTGTACAACTTGAGGAAGACAGAGCTGGCACTATGCTCAACATACAGGGTCTAGGGGGCTGTATGGCCTCCTTGGTTTGGTATTTAAAGCCCTAATTTTTAGCCTTGACCCAGTAGCTCAGTTGCTTAGAGGACTGTCCTGATACGCCAAGGTTTTGGGCTCAATTCCCAGTCAGAATACATACAAGAACCAACCAATGAATGCATAAATAAGTGGAACAACAAGTTGATGCTTCTCTCTCTCCCCCCCCCCCTAAAATCAATAAATAAAATTTAAAAATAGCCCTAGCCAGTGTTGCTCAGTGGACAGAGCATTGGCTTGCAGACTTAAGGGTCCCGAGTTCAATTCCAGTCAAGGGCACAGACCTGGGTTGCAGGCTCGATCCCTGACCCCGATCAGGGCATGTGTGGGAGGCAACCAATTGATGTGACTCTTTCACAAGGTTTCTCTATCTTTCCCCCTCCCTTCCACTCTCTCTAAAAATACCAATGGAAAAAATATCCTCGGTTGAGGATTAACAAAAATTAAAAAAAATAAAGCTCTAAATTTATATTTGCCAGTGGTCTTTTTTTTTTTTTTTTTTTTTTTTTTTTTTTTTTTTTAAATCATATGCCTACTGGTCTAGATAAAAATCTAAATATTTGGGGGGAGGGAGTGGAACAAACAGACCTGAGAGTGAGGAATGGATCTTAAATCAGAAAAGATAGCCAATGACCTTAAAGGCCATTAAAACCAAAGACAACAATAGTGAACATAGGGAGAGACCCCGTCAAGTTCTAACAGTAGAAAATGGAAGGACAAGGGGATATGAATATTCTTGATAATAGTTCATCTGAACACTGATCCCTCTTATTTGGAACTTGGTTTCTCTTACCTTCCCTAAAATGTCAGGAAATTGCCTTCACTTATCTCAGTAAACAATACTCAATATTCCTCCCACATCAAAGCTGGCCTTAAGGGACAGGTTTGCTGACTCTGAGCTTGAGCTTTCAACTCCTAGTTCCCACCTTCAACAAGGCATGGCTTCTTATAGCTTCCTTGGGAAAGATCAAATGGGAAGGAAGTGAACTAGCAGCATGGAGGTGAGTTCTGCCTTGTGGCAATCAGTGATTATGTCATAATACAAGCCAATTCCATGCTGACACCAGTTGGGGAGGATGGAATAGGTTCAGGCCATGGAAGTGAATAAAGCCAAAACAAAAGATCAAGCACTGGCCTCCAAAAGGAACAAAACTAGATCACATATCAGATTCACCACAGCTTTCAGACAGAACACCAAATATTTTAGAAACATGGGAAAAAGATAATAGTTAATTCTATGCTTGATTTATCAGGTATGTTAACATAGTTCCACGCCCAAGGGTCCTCCCATCTGGACCAAGTTTAGAGGAACAAATTTTTATTCTGGTGTAGAGGAGCCCTAGTGGTTTCTATAAGGATAGTATTTATAGGGGGCAGGAGGAGGGGTGTCTTGGTTTATATCTTGTTAAAAAAGCTCAAGACCCCCCCGAACCCCCCCCAGGATAAGAAACAGCTTAGCATTCACACATCTGTTAGACTGGCTTTCTGATTTTGGTTGCTCTTTTCGGAGTAGAACAATGGCAGCTTTGTAGACAGCACCAATAAGAAGGAAAGGGGGATGGGTGGAAGAAAGCCACTGTCACCAAGGCAACTGAGTTAATCCATATGTTGACTCAGGAATTTCAGGAAATTCTAGTTTTTGGGGTTTCTTCCTTCCAGAGTTAATGCTTCCTACATCTTCCTGGAGAGTAGATCCAAATCCAGAAACTATAGTATCACTATTTTTGCCAAAAAATCTCAACCCCACATCTCTTCATATCTCCTTGTCCCTCTCTCCAAAGAGAAAGAGAACATGTAAGACAAAGTCTGGTTTTCTGAATATAGCATTCTTCCTTCTCTCAAAGGAGCTTTTTGGTGATCCTTTATGGGAGTTGGTCCTAATAGTAACAGCACTGGACTGAAAGTCAGGGTACCCAATATTCTCATTTATTGAATTGGCCGTGGGCAGGTCCGGTACTTCTCCCTCATATGTAATGTGGGGGTAAGGAGGAGTGGTGGTGTTTGCATTAGTGTGGTAAATATTTTGTGGACTAACTCATGCTGCCCTTGTTCTACTCTTTTCATAATTGTAGAGGCTTAAAAAGCTGAAAACTACATATCCCAGAATCCTTGCAGATGAGTTTCTGACACAATTCAGGCTCTACTTATGGCTCTAACAGAGACCATGTTTCTGTCTCCTTCACTTGTTTCTGCTGGAGCATTTCCATTTCATTTTCCAGGTAACTGGGTATTGGTTCTGATGGCAGCAACTGCTAATACTTCTTGATTCCAGCCTACTGATCCCCAGATAGCAGATTTAGAGCACTCAATCTGATAGTGGCTCACAAGCAGGCGTTCCTTCAGTGGGTCAAATCTAGGTTTAGGTTCTGTTCCTGAAGGACAAGCCTGGAGGTTGCTCCTTTTTAACTATTTTTTAAAACCAACTCCCAATATTAAATGCCTATTAAACAAACCTAGGCCTAGGGTTCAGAGTAGAAACCACTATATGTGACACAGAATTACCAAATGATATGTTGCGGAGACAGCAAAACTATTCACAAACCTTTTTTCTGCTACGCTAGCATATTTTGGGGAAAATAAGCAAGATGGAGGAGCCCTAGAACTTTAAAATACATTTGTCCAGGACATCCACCTTCACGTCTTTATACAACCTCCCTGCACCTTATCCCTCTACTCCATGCTCTGGGAGGATTGAATTGCTCACATAAGATGAAGATTGAGTCAGCACAGTGTTCCTTTTCATCCCTATATTCTCTATAAAGCTTTTACTCTACTCTGCTGAGGATGGTATTACCTGCCCAACCCAGAGTAAGCATTCTCTGGGCTCTACAGGGAGGCTTGGGCTAGAAAGGGTACCAAGTGTCTTCCTCAGCAGCAGGAAATGTGTTTATTAGTTCCAGGTGCAAAAGAATCAGGGCACACCTTCCTAAGAGCCCTAATGAGAAAAGACAAGGTTGGCCTACACAGGACCCAGTTTATCTTCTTACATAAATTTTTGGCAACCACCAGCTCCCTATAGCAGTACTGGGACAAACTAAAAAACCATGTCAAATCCAAGTGATATGCTTGGTGGGGGATGGGCTGTGTGTGTAACTTTTGACCAGTCCTCAGTAGGTAACTGACCCCAGGAGCCATCATACTAGAGGTAAGGTGCGGTTAGTATTCAGACTGAAGTTGTTCTAAAGAAAACAAATGGTTCCAACAAGAGGAATCTATGTGAGACACACAAGCAGGAAGCTGAGCTGAGCTACCAGTGACCAGAATAGAAACAGGAAATGGGCCCAGGAACGAGTATACAGAAATCTGCGGCAAGCAGCACAGGTTTAAGCAGGCACCAGCAGTGTCAGGGCTGGAGCAGCGTGACTAAGATAGAGAATCGGATTGGCTAGCCCTGCCAGAGAACTAGCTTTCTAGAGAAGGGACAGCTACTTGCACAGGGTACACACTGCTCTGAACATTCTGGGCAGATATGACAGGGTGGGTAGGGATTTCCTTTTTCAGACTTTGTGAGAAAACCTGGGCTATAATTCAAGGGACATAAGCACAGACACACTGTCAGATATTAAGAAAACAGAATAGCCTAGCTCTTCTGTGTACGAAAATTACTAGAGGTATTTCTGTTACCCCTTTGAAAATAAGCTGGCAAAAACCTTTGGCTCTGCCTTTTTTTTTTTTTTTTTTTTACTATGGTAAATGACAAAAGGGAACACAAACAGTATAAAATTACAATCCTTCAAACATTCCAATTTTCTAAGCTTTTAGAAGATCTCTTTCAATCCCCATCCCTCAATAAACCTAGATGACAAAAACTGGCTCTCAAGCTCAGGTAGGTAGCAAGAACCTAGGGGATATTCAACAAAGGTTGCCCAGCTGGTGTGGTTCAGTGATTGAGCATCAACCTATGAACCAGGAGGTCACAGATCGATTCCCCGTCAGGAAACAAACCCGAGGTGTGGGTTACATACCTAGTAGGGGGGCATGCAGAAGGCAGCCAATCAATGATTCTCATCACTGATGTTTCTATCTCTCTCATTCTCCCTTCCTCTCTGAAATCAATAAAAATATATTAAAATAACAACAATAAAGGTTTATTACTAAGTATCTGCCTAATTGAGGAGGTCAGATTTAGACCTAAGTCTTCAAGCAGAGGTACCAACATAATCTTTGTGAACATGAAGAAAATGCTTAAAGAAAATGGGGAAGAGCCGAAACCGGTTTGGCTCAATGGATAGAGCGTTGGCTTGGGGACTGAAAGGTCCCAGGTTCGATTCCGGTCAAGAGCATGTACCTTGGTTGCGGGCATATCCCCAGTAGGGGGTGTGCAAGAGGCAGCTGATCGATGACTCTCTCTCATCGATGTTTCTAACTATCTCTCTCCCTTACTCTCTGTACAAAATCAATAAAATATATTAAAAAAAAGAAAAAAGAAAAAAAGAAAATGGGGAAGAATTCCCAAGGAAGGGTATTTTAGCTAGGTTTTGAAGTCAAAGTAAATTTGCTGAGCGTTAACAAAAGAAAAGTGGGGAGGGTGGGGGTATATACGACATCTTAAACAAAAAGAAAATGGCAGGAAGGATGGAAGGACCAGGAGTTGTAAGGAACTTAAGGTATACCTGAGCAGCCAGAGATGAGGCTGTAGACATATGCTGGGAGTTGTGAATGTCAAACAATAGGGTCTGGACTATAGACATGGGATGCAAGGGCCCCCAAAGCACCCACAAAACCATTAGTTGTGGTCTCCCACTCTCACCCACCTCTCTGAGACTTTTTAAATTTTACCAGACACAGCAAAATTTACTCCGAAGTCCCACTATTTGGAAACTTTACTCTCAGCTCTCAGAATATAACTCTTTGCTTCTAAACCATTAGACAAATGAATTGCCTGGGGATTTTGTTAACAGTATTGAGATTCTATAAAGCTTGGACGAGGCCCAAGGATCTGCATTTACAGGTGGTGTCTATGCTGCCAGCTAATGAACCACAGTTTTCAGTAATGAGAATATAACCAATTAAGTTAGCATTAAGCAGGACACTGTGTTCTAAGAAGAAAGGCACAGAACAGGGCTTGTCCCATCCAACACAGGGAAGCCAAAGAACCAAACTCTAGTCAACTTTCCACTGTTTGAGGTGATTCCGTAGTTGGCTAGTTCCTCCAGCAGGCCTACCCAATGGATTTGCCCATCTTCCCTTTCTTACTCCTTCTTGTCCCTCAGCTGCCCTTTTTACAACTCATCTGTGCCTCCATCATAAGGCCTAGGAAAACAAAGTGAGATGGAAATCCATTTACACTCTTTATTTTAGGTTAGGACAAGTCTAATAAAGGTTAAATGGCAAAGGGGTTGAAGCTTTTGGCTAAATCCGATCGCCCATGTCTTTCCTCTGCTGGGTGGGATGCTACAGAAAGTATTTAATCTGAAATATAGATTTAAGCCCTAGGTCTGACCCTTAATTTCTTATGATGTAAAACAGGAGTGGTTACTCAGTACATTTCAATTCCTGCCCTTCTAGGATTGGTATAGGCTGTAGCTCCTTTATGGGCCTTACTCCTCCCCTCTAAGGTTCGGATTCTACAAGAACAACATAGTTCCCTACAATTCCTCTTTCTCTGTAACCCAAACTCTCAGAGCCTGAGATCATCACAGTAGTAAAATATGAATGGTAATAGCTGTTATGTTATTAAGTGGAATCTAAAGAAGGGCTTGGAAACCCAAATAAAAGAATATATATATAATTTAACAGACATTAAAAATCCTAATCCTGTTTTCTTTTAAAGTATATTTTTTATTGCTCTTTCACAGGGAGGAAGAGAGAGGTTTAGAGAGTTAGAAACATCGATGAGAGAGAATCATCAAACAGCTGCCTCTTGCACACCCCCTACTGGGGGATGTGCCCACAACCAAGGAACATGCCCTTGACCGGAATCGAACCTGGGACCTTGCAGTCCGCAGGCTGACACTCTATCCACTGAGCCAAACCGGTTTTGGCCTAATCCTGTTTTCTACCTCACTCCTGCCATCAATAACCTTCAGAACTGCCTGACCACAGGAAACAAGTACAACTAAGATATTCAACAGCAGCTTCTAGGATTTTTTCAATCACTTAGTGAGTGCCCCTGATTCCTTTCTCTCATGACTCCCAAAAGATGTGCACATTTACAGTCTCCTAATATTCTGTCAATCTACACCCTGCCTTACACCTTGAGATGTAGCTGAGGCATTTGAAATGACTTTTCCTTCAATGACTTTCAAGAGTGCTTTACCTTGACACCTTTCCTCATCCTCAGAAACCAGGTCCTCTCCCTACCTAAAATGGATCAAAATAACCTCTTTATGACAAATCCAACTTTATACTCCTTGAAATATAAATTTGGTGTGGATCATCTTCCTTCCTCCCTTGGCTTCCAGAAATATTACACAATCCTGGTCCTCTTCCAATCTCTCCAGCTATATGTTGGGTGCTTCTACACAATGATCAGAGACATTGTTTAGGCCATGGTCAGCAAACGAGCCACAGTTTGCTGCTCTGTTGACTAATGAGTTTGCCGACCACTGGTAGACTAAATGTTACCATGTAGTTGAAAGCTGTGAGGATTAGGCAATTGTGGCATATTGTGTGCAAAGTGGTAAAGGGTAGTACCCTGTTTCCCTGAAAATAAGACAGTGTCTTATATTAATCTTTCCCCCCAAAGTTGCGCTAGGTCTTATTTTCAAAGGATGTCTTATTTTTGGGGAAACACGGTATACGACAGTGGTTGGCAAACTCATTAGTCAACAGGGGGCAAACCGTGGCTCGGGGGCCACAGTTTGCCGACCACTGATCTAGGCCTCTATCTGACTCCTCTCTTCAGACTTCATGGCCTGGAAGGCCTACTTCATTCCATGGTCTAACTATTAACCACTACACAGACAATTCTCAAACTCTATTCAGACTCAGCTTTTACCAAGTTTCAGTTTCCAATCTCCAAATAGTCACTAAGTATTTGATTTTAATACATCTCACTATAGGGAACTTAACTTATCCTAAAAAATGAGCTTTCCTATTAACATTTCTATTCTTGTCAATGAGCTTTCTCTTTCTCTCTGCCTCACCTCTCCTAGTCAATCAAGCTAATTCTATTTTTCACCCAAAAGTTCTACTTATTTTCAGTTCTATAGATTCTTTCCTGCTACATCTACATCTCACAACTGGGTCTAGGTAGCTATGTTAATGAGAGAGAGAGAGAGAGAGAGAGAGAGAGAGAGAGAGAGAGAGAGAAAGAAAGAAAACACACACACACACACCTCCACACTTCTTGCCAGAAATATTTCAATTGATCCCCTTTTCAGACTCTTTCCCTTTTAAACTATATACCAATGGATCATTTTTGTAAAACATTAGTTTTATCATGCTATTGCCCTAATTACATATCACAAGGCCTGTAAGATCAGATCAAATGGCCTTACTTATTTATTAGCTCAGCAGGGCCCAACCCCTGTGATCTAGCTTTACTGCCTATAACGCCCTCCCCAAGAAGCCTGATTCTGACCAGCCTCCCAAATGTCATCTATACTGCACCCCATCCCCACCAGGCTGTACTTTTCCTTTCCAACCACCTAAGTACATCCATATCTCCCTCATTCTAAACTTCTGCCATTGACGTCTTCCCTCAACTATTTAGACATAAATGCATCACTGACTTCACCAAACTCTGATAGCACTCACTAAAACATTCAGGCACATATTTTTAATTATTTCACTAATGAAACAGAGGAGGATTCTTTTTATTTTTATTTTTCAAATGGCTAATTCAAAATTTATTAAATACTTACTACATACAGAGGAGGATTCTTAAGGGTAGCAACTATATCACATTCACAAGTACAGATTTAAGAGTTCAGTTTACCTCAGAAATCATTGAAGTTCAACCCATGTCTATTGCCTACCTGCCTTCAATATAACACCCACAGCAAACAGTACACCAGGTTTTACTCCAAGGACAGGAAACTTACCTTACAAATTAAAAAATAATTATAATAAAAAATAAAAAAAAAATCCTCATCAGCTAGATTACAAAGGAATTTGTATATCACATTTGGGCTTAAACCTATAGTCAGAGGTTTTAAAGCAGTAATGTTACTTGCCAGGTTTGATTTTTTTAAGGTGATCATTCTGGTAATTATGTTGAGGACTGACTTGGAAGGAAAAAAAAATTAACCATCAGGAGGCTATGGCAAGATACCAGGAGAGGGATAACGGAGGCCTAAAAAAGGCAGGGGAGGGCAGTGGGGCAAAACCATTTCTGAGGTAAACTAGGATTTGATGACCCGTTTATGGAAGGGGTATGGTGATGGGGGCTGGAGCGGAGTGCTAGCAGTGCAAGGGCTGTCCTAAGCCACAGACAAACTGCACAGAGCCCACATCTGCAGGTAGCCTCTCACTCCCAAGTCTCTTTTCTACCACTACTGTCAAGGGACAGTCTTATTTCTAGATCATCATGAGTAAAACTATACTGTAAGTCACCACTAATTCTAGATTGGCTTCCTAGTCTAGTAATTTTTTTCTTCCCCTTTCAAAGGATACCTAGCTCATTGTTCAGCTATGGCATGGGCAATGCCAGCATCACCTGGAGCTTGCTAGAAATGCAAATATTTGGATGCCATGCCACACCTTCTGAGTCAAAATCTTTTTGGTAGAGGTCAGTAATCTGTGTTTTAATTTATCCCCAAGTGATTCTTACTGCATGCCAAAGTTTGAGAATCACTAATCTAGCTTACCCTCCCCAGATCAGGGCTTTCAATCCTATATCCATTTTCCACCACTAAATGAAAACCCTATCCCAAGTAAACTTTTAAGACTAAAATGTAAATTTACAAATGTGCCTCAGTAAGAAAAATTTGGGAAACATTCCTTATTCTAGGGAAGCCACATACATTTGGATGAATCACTGAAATACAAGCTTTTAAAGATGTAAGTCATCCTTAAAAAAAAAAAAAAAAAAAAAAAAGAAGACTATAATCAAAAGTCAAATACCTGTTTTCAGAGTCCCTTAAAGGTTTCCCCCAAAATAAAGAAAATTACTTAATGAAACACCTGAATATCTGCTCATCCATCCCTTTACCATAAGGTGAAGTGGTAGCTATTTTACAAGATGAATGACAAACCCTAACCTCAAATGCTTCCTAAGCCACTGTCAGGAATAACAAATAAATTAACCAGTTCTCTAAAATAGAGTTTGGGCCATTGCATAGCATTCTGTGATACCTGCCTTGCCCTAGCAGTGAAAACAATAATCTGATAATACGGTCAAGATGTCCCCTGTCAGACATACATTTTCTGGATGAGTAATGTAATGGATAATGCTCAAGTTCCTTCGTTCAATGAGTTGGAGCGTACTATATGCCAGATACTGTGATGGCAATGAGCAAGACACAGCAAGTCAGGCCCTGACTGAATATGCATTAAGTTGTTGAAGTTAATATTAAGATAAGCACTGACAAGAAGCATGGGTGCTAAGAGTATATTACAGCAAAGAAACCTGACAGTTTAAGCTAGGGGCTCTCTACCAGGGCTGCAAATCAGAATCACTCAATACAGCTTCTACCCAGACTAAAGCCCAAGCCCAACCCCAAATCAAACAAATCAGAACTCTGTGAACCCTGGCCAGTGATTTTAAAAATCATTCACTCCCGAGGTAATTCTTACATGCAGCCAAGACAGAGAACCACCAGTCCTGGGAGTCTCATGATAGGTGTTGGGGGCACAGAGTCAATAATACAGTTCCTGCCTTTCAGGAGCTTACCAGCTAGTGAGCAAGAACCAAGTAAGTAAAGGTATCAGCAAAATACCCTAGGCATCATGGAGCAAAGGAACTTCAACATACAAGATGGTGCTTCTCTGTGTACAGGATGTGGGAGTGATTCCAGAGGGCTGTATAAAGTGCTTTTACCTATGTCAACAAGTTTTAGTTTCTATAGATGACTACTCAGGCACTGAATTACTCGTAACACTTTCTTATGTCTTAAATATTTCAGATTAAAAAAAAAAAAATTAAAACTGCCTGCCTTTTTAGTGAGAGCATCATAGAAGTTATTTAATCTAAGCTTTGAAGCTTGATTAGGAAGAAGCTTTCTGAGGAAATGATCTTGAAAATGCAGTCTGAAATATGAATTGGAGAAGTGTTAGGAAAAAAAAAAAAAAGGTCTGGAAGCAGAAAAAAGCATAGGACCTTATAAAAAAGGAGAGAAAGCTGAGAGCAAGGTAAAAAAAAAAAAAAAAAAAAAAAAAAAAAAAAAAAAAAAGACAAAGTAAAGCTTCTCAAAAAGCCATCCCTGGACAAGCAGCATCAGCACCATTGAAGAATGTTAGAAATGCAATTTCTCAGGCCACACACCAGGCCCACTGAATTGGAAAGTGCGACAGCCGGGGAAGTGAGGGATGGGAGATAGACACATGGCAGACAAACAGCCTAGGTAATATAAAGATTTGGGATTTTATTCTATGATTAATGAAAAATAATTAAGATATTTTAAATAAAGAGCTAACATAATCAGAAGAATAGCGGCTAAATGGATTGGCATTAATAGCTGAGCAAAAACTACTCAAAATCTAATTTTTGTAATAATCAGGATCAGAAACAATACCGAGTCTTTAACTGTAGGGTCACAATCATATTGCCTTTCGGACTAAGTGGTAAGGTGAATGAAGAAGGGGATGTGGAGAGTGGAGGGGCTGCCTGAAACTGGTGAACCTTCAGAATCCCTTACCACAGCTGTTTAAGGGAGGAGAGGGCCTTTGTAGGGAATCCCGACTTCTCCTTTCTTCAGATGTGACTGTTTCCAGCCTGGTGAGGCAAATCTGGCATCAAACCAAAATTTTAAAGAAAAACCATCTTTTGTTTATTGGTTCAAGTAGCAGAGGGATAAAAAGCAATTCAACAAACAAGATGCCAATAACCCAGCCAGCTCACCTCCCACATGGAGTTTCTACCACAGAGCAAATGAGCCATTTGGATGAATCTATAGTAGAAGCCTGGATTTGGGAATGCTCTTTGTGATTGGCTGCCCAAGAACAACTCTCTTTTGGGCCCAAGAAGCTGCCAGCACCTTTACTTCAGTAGGTCAAATCAATAGTACAGGGTTCTCAATAATACAGGGTTCTCAGCCCTTAGAAGACGTGCAATATAATTATATGCTAGGCTTCTCAAGACTAAAAAAGTACCAGCTACAGTTCTGTTAAAAGATCAGTAGAAGCAAGCAGAAACTTTTTGATGGGGTAAGGAACAACTCTGCAACACTGGCAGAAATCAACCAATTTGGATTCTTGCTACAATAGTACCTCACCCAGATTTAGCCACAGACCTTAGATGAAGAGGGAGTGGTTGCACATGACTGACTAAATCAGGCTGAAAAGCACAGTCCAGTAAAGTTCAGGATGCAGAAAAGAATTGCAACATACATTAATGAGAAAGGAACAAAGAGGGATTGCTTTATTCAGATACTTCTTCCCCCAAATCCTTAGAAGTCCCATCGGACAGTGGCTCTTCATCTTGGCCTGATGACAGAATGACAGATGCTGAGGGATTCCACAGACCTCATCCTCCTAAGGTTATGACTCACAGATCTTCAGGGGAAACCAAGGAAGGCTTTATGATAAAGACAGTTCCTGCCTCCTACCTATTCCTCAAAGATCCAGAAACCATTTTCCCCCCAAGTCAGACTAACTGAAGAGATAGGCTTCAATTCCAAGTTGAATCAAGACTTCAAAAGACTCTTGTCTGGGCACGCGTGGCTGAATTTCCATTTCTTAACTGAAACCGAATTGTAATGGAGGGTTTGCTACTTACCGTCTTACTAGATTTTGTAGTAGCCCATTTTATTTCTGAGATTAATTTTCAGAACCTAAACAATTTGCACAAGTGTTTCCAGAACTAGCCTTCTATTAAACGGTTGGTGCAAACTGCCTTTCAGATATCAAGCTCAGCCCCCCCATGCCCTCTGGACGATGACAATAACATTTATGGATGCCTACAATGTACCAAAACTCTCTCTGTTAATCTCTTTAATGTTAATGACCACCCCCTATGAAATGGGTATTTTTAGATTCACTTTACAGATGTGAAAATTAAGGCATGGACAGGTTAACTGACTTGCCCATGGCTAAAGAGTTAGTGGCAGATTCAACCTGCAGACCCAGGAACTCTGGCTCTAAAGCCCAAACTCTTAATCAGCAGACTACACTGCCTCTCTCAGGATAGTCAGTCCATTCCATAAAACACTAATCAAGCATTTGGGCACCAAGCATTCTACTAGACAAAAACACTTATTCACACAAAACACAAACCAGAAAAACTGCTTTTACTCTGCTTATGTTCAATGTGACAATTTATGCTGAATGCATCCCAAATCTTACCTCTTAGATAAATGCTAAGACAAAAACCTAAAAATTAAGACCTCCAAGTAAGGTAAAAAAAACCCACTTGCGCACGCGCGCACACACACACACACACACACGCACACACAAATCCATTGAGACTTCTCTGAACTTTGATGGAGAGCAGACAGTGCTTCAAACATCTCCATCTTCTCGTCTCTCATCTGGTCCATGCCTAAGAGGCCAAGATTTAAAAACAGAAAACTCTACACAGAAATCATAAACCTATTCCGGCAGATAGTAAAAAAAAAAAAGACAATCTACAAGGTCAGATTATGAACCTATAATCAAGAAATAACTCATTGTTCATTTAGCTTAATATCACCAAAACATCCAACGAGAAACCAGTTTTCATTGCTTTTCTCTCTGCTGCACATCACCTTTAGAGGGTGGCAGGCATACTCACAGGCAAGCTCGAGGGTCTTGACTGAAGACTCAAGTTCATATCTTCTTGCCCTCCCTTACTGGAGGTCATTGAAGGGGTTGAGGATGCCTGAGACCCAAATGAATCTTGAGATAACTCCTAAAACAAGAAAAACAAAAGCTGTGTTATAGCCTGGCACTGACAAACCAAACAAGCTTGCTTTATGATGAAAGGGCTATGGGACTCTCATACAAGAGAAACTGGGTGAGAGAGACAATGTTATCCAAAGGCAGAAAATACAAGTTGTGGCTCGCAGGTAGGTAAAATGTCAATAGTGGGTATAAGACTCTTTCCAATGGCACTGTTCACCATTTATCGCCACTCACAGAGGGAGCTGTTGTTGGGGTTAAATTCTAAATTCTGGCTAACTATATGTTATATTTATCAAGGAATGAGAACATTTAACTTAAAAACGAAAACAACAAAAAACTCCTGAACCCCTGCATTAAAATGACTACTACTTCCTTCAAAGTCACCACCTTGGGATAAGATGGTTTCCCAACAATGCCATCAATGCACAACATTTTTAATGGACCTATCATCACACAATCATTTCTCCTCTTTCTGCTCCTTAAAGAATAAAACCCAAGGCAGCTTCATCACCTATCTTATTCACAGACATGGCTACAAATAAATTTTAGCTATTTCTCAAAATCAAATCCATCTTCAAAAAAATAAAAGGATTTGCCACCACTGAGAATATTCTACTGTGCTGTCAGCTCTGATGGCAACTTCATATGAAGGAGTCTAAAAATATTTTGAGCAATAGCAGAATAAAATAGCAGTTAGAATGAATGTATAGTATAGCATCCCAAAGTTATTGTTTTAAAAGAAGACCAAACTTAGTTGGATGCTCAAGTTCTAAATGCTACTTAAAAAAAATAATAATAATAAAAATTAGTCCCATTATCTTCAATTTATCTTTCTATGCACCTTTCCATTGCCCTATTTAATCATCAATAAGGAGAAATAAAGGTTTTTATGCAGTTAAGAAGGTTATGCCTTTATTAGTTCAATCAATCCAGTTAGCATGTTTATCCAGAATTTAATTGGCTTTTAAGTGCACTTTAGAGAAACAATCTGTATGGCAAAGTTTTCATGATACCAATCCCCAAGCTGTTGGTGGTTACATATAGAGAAGAGAAAGAGGCAGGGACAGCTTACCTGTGGTGGAGGGAAGCGCTGCTGGGAATAGGCAGTTTGCTGTGACTGCTGAGACTGGGGCTGAGGGTATGCAGCCTGCTGGGAGAGTGTCGAGGATGCTGGCTGCTGAGGTTGCTGCTGCTGGTAGGGAGACTGTGCCTGCGTCTGTGAGTAGGGGGGCTGGCTCTGGGGGTGCTGCTGGGCTGTAGACTGTTGGGATGGGTATGGAGTTGGAGACTGCTGATGTGGAGGCTGGGATGGCTGCTGGGAATATGGAGACTGAGCGGACTGGAGTTGTGGTGGCTGAGACTGTGGCTGCTGCTGATAGGAAGGCTGGGCATGTGGGGTCTGGGATGGTGGTTGCTGGGAGTAGGGTGGCTGCTGCTGCTGCTGAGGGTGAGGACTTTGCTGGTTATAATATGGAGTCTGGCCCTGTTGACCATATCCACCGGGGCCTTGTTGTCCATAAGGAGGAATCTGTAGGAAAGGAAAAGATATGTTTTTTTTAGCACCGACTCTTCTGGACGAAAAAAGGTGAGGTATCCCTGGCCGGTGTGGCTCAGTTGGTTAGAGTGTTGTTCGGCACATTGAAAGGTTGCGGATTTGGTCCCTGTTCAAGGCACATATCCAGACTGTGTGTTCAATCACTGTCAAGGTACATGCAAGAGGCAACCAATCAATGTTTCACTTTCACACCAATGGTTTTTTTTCTCTCTCTCAAATCAATAAATGCATGTCCTTGGGAGAGGATTAAAAAGAAAAGAGAGGCGAGATATTCTGTCAAAAGCTATGCCCTGTGAATGGGTATAGAAAGCAGGCAAGCCAAGCATCACACTTAGCTTAGAAGGCCCAGAATCTTTCCACCATCCTGTTTAATGAGTCAGGAAGGATGGCCAAGCTGGATTACCAGTTGGTTTATTTACAAGAGGACTGCATTCATCCACAGGAAATTTACACTTTTTAATATCTGGGCCATTTACAAGAGTTCAAGAGCAGCTGTTTTCACCATGGGCCTACTCTTTTTATCATGGCATAGACTTTTTATAAGAACTAGGAATCTGTATCTTAGCCACAAAGAATAGTCAACAGCAACCTGGCTTAGCCGACTAAAAACCTAGCATTTAATAATCCAGACAGTGTGCAAATCACTAAATTACTCTGGTTCTCTTTTTCATTTAACCTTCTTTCAAAAAATATTTGAGAGCCTACTTGCTTACTTGTACCAGGCACTATTCTAGACACTGAGAATACATTTGGTAAGTAGGCAAGCTCTAACCCATCACAAAAACACACACCCAAAAACCACACCAACAATTCTATCCAATCTCTCCTCCATTTTCTCACTGAAACAAAAGTGACCATATCCTATTTTTTATATTTAAAGGCATACTTGACTTTAAAGTTTTAGGAGTAAAGTTAGGTTTTAGATTCTATCCTTCACCATTTTAATTATAAATATCACCCAAATGTAAATGATAGAAAAAGCGGTCAAAACAAAGTGACTATCCTATCTAATAGAGAGAATCCTATCTAATAGAGAGAATATGCTAATTGACTGTCATACCCTCACAAACATGGTGGCACCCACAGCCAATAAGGAGGGAATATGTTAATTGACTGTCACGTCCTCAAAGATGGAAGTGCCCACAGCCACAAGATGGCAGAGCCCAGTACCCTCACCTGCATCTGGAGTCCCAGAGGTGCAGGGAAGCCTCGGATGGTAGCTGCCCAGCTGCCCAGGGCTGGCCAAGGTTCAGGTAACCAGGGCCAGTTGAGGCTTACGCTGCTGGCAGTGCAGCATCAGAGGTGTAATGGGGATGTCACCTTCCCCTGATCGCTGGGTCGCCTCCCGCCCCAGAGGGCTCCCAGACTGTGAGAGGGGGCAGACCGGGCTGAGGAACCTGCCCTCCAGTGCATGAATTTTCATGTTCCAGGCCTCTAGTAAAAAGATAATGATGCAGCCCTAGCTTGTTTGGCTAGATGTATAGACCATCCATCGGTCTGCAGGCTGAAAGGTCCCAGGTTCGGGTTGTGGCCTTGATCCCCAGTAGGGAGTGTGCAGGAGGCAGCCAATGAATGATTCTTATCCTTGATGTCTCTCTCTCTCACCTTCTCTGAAATCAATAAAAATATATATTTTTAAAAAAGGATGCAGGTAATCAGATTTACATTTAAAATAGCACTGTTAGCATCCTTATTGTTCAATCTTCCTTTTTTCTTCTACCTCCAGTCCCTCCTAAACTAATTCATCATTGTGAGCCATACAGGACACGTTACCAGTGGTTTTTCTTTGTAGCAGTGGATAGTTGCTCAGCTACCGCCTTTCTTTCTTCCTTCCCAAAACCTCATTCAGCGGGCCAGGTCAAAGAAAAAGACAGATATGTATAGCCTGTGGCTAGGGAGCAGTTTTCCCTCCAGCACACATGGTGCCTTAAAACCATGGCCTTGTAAGTAGCACACTGTAACTAACAGCCAATTGGCCTATGCTTTCAAGGGGTTTGGAAGCCAAAGACAAGTTCTTTTTTTAAAACAGTACAGGGTTTGTTTGTTTGTTTTTTACACTTATCATGCCATGAATTCATAGGGAATGAATGGGTTTTAGCAGTTCAGGCTCCTTTCCACTGGTTCTCATAAAGTAGAACAGGGTGAAGTTTCAGTTAAACCCAAATATCTTTATCTTTGGCTTCCTTCTTTTTTCTGATCATGTTCTTTCATACATTTTAGGAAGCTGTCTCAGTTCTTAGAGTGTTTAATATGCTTAATATGTACATTCATTCTCTTGGCAAGAATCATGCCCTTGTTTGTTTGTTACAACAATGCCCACTACATGCTGGGTTACACTGTAGACTCCTCTAGTTTTTGCTATGGTAACATTTGTGGGGCCTTCCCTTGATGTCTATAATATTACCTTTCTAGATTTGCATGTGTGTGGCCAAAGGAAGAACTCTGTGTTTCCTAAAAAGTCTAGAGAACATATATCAGGTGCCTCTCCCCTTTCCCTTTGTGTTACTCATTTTGGCTAATTACTGGAAGATGGTGGTTCCAGCTGGAAGGCCAAAGACGTGTTCTGATTCTATAGCTCAAGACCAGGTCCTGGACAGATTAAGGGTTAAGGTAATAAGAGTCACCATCTACCTGCTGTGCATAAGAGAGGCCGCCCATGGTATTCTGCGCCCGGCCCTGCATGGTCATCGGGTACCGCTGGGGGGCTTGGGTCCCATATGGCTGCCCTGGGTACCCATGTCCTTGCTGCGGTCCTGACGGAGGTCCCTGTTGTTGTGAGTATGGGTTAGTTCCACCATATGGCTGAGGTCTCATCTTGCCCATCTGATCCATTGGACTGGATGGCTACAAAATAAAGAACATTTCATTAACCTGAAGCTTTCATGGCCAATATGAATACAAACAAACACATAGGTCTGCATTCCACATAGAAAAATAATTATGAAAAAAATAATGATATAGATCTAGTAACCCTTGGGCAAGTCATTTAACCTTTCTCAAAACCTTGAATTATCATATATGAAAATACCCCAGTCTGTGACAGCATCTTGTAAGCTATATGCTACTGCTTTGTAAGTGGCATTACTTGAGATCCAAAGGACAGCCCAAGTGTGGAGCATGAATATAGGTACTCTATGGTGAAGACAACCAGAACAAAAGCCCTGCAATTGAGAGAGAACAGTGTTGCTAAATTCTGCCATGATCTTTTCCAACACCAAAATTGATGCTTCAACACTGTGGTTGGGAAATCAAATATACAGGTATCTACACATTTCTGTTTTTTTAAACAGTGATATCTTTTTTCCTTACATATCTGCAACCTGTTTGTACTATGACACAACACTTAAATGTATGCTTTCTTTCAAATGAGTAACATGGTTAAGTTATAGTTGTTAAGGGAACTGTTACTTTGAATTTATAGCCTTGTGCATCTTATCTGAAAAGTTCATCTCTTTTAATCTTCAAGAGTTTGAGGGTATATTTTTTTTCTCTTCAAAGAACAAGACATGAAGGTAATGCACAGCACCAATAATGAAAGCACAAAGTTCAAGTCACAGGTGTCTGGCTACAAACAGTTTTCTCTCAGCCCACTGTGGGGCAACAGGTTCAATCAGCTCATTCACTTTCTGACATAACGTTATCCTTTTGGAGCTATAGAGCACAGAGCCCCCTTCCCCTCCCAGAGATGTCTACCTATATCTACTGGCGGTGTGGAGGGAAAACTTTGTAGTTTCCCTAAGCACCTTTCAAGTAGATACACGCAGGTTGGAGAGGAAGCTTGGCCTGACATATACTTGAAAATTAAACCTTGCCCAGCTGGTGTGGCTTAGTGGTTGAGCATTGACCTATGAACCAGGAGGTCACAGTTCAATTCCCAGCCGGGGCACCTGGGTTTCAGGCTTGATCCCCAGCCAATAGTTTCTCTCACCATTGATATTTCTTTCTCCCTCTCCCTTCCTCCCTGAAATAAAAAAAAAATATATTAAAAAAGAATAGAAAACTAAATCTTAAAATTTGGACTGAGGAATATAACTATCACCTGGACGGCTTAATAAACTACACACTGCTGGATCCCACACCCAGAGCCTCTAATTATGTAGGTTCATGACAAGCTTAGGATATGCATTTGTTAATAGTTCCCAGATGATGCTCCTGCTGCTGCTCAAGGGATCACACTTTAAGAACCACAGGTCTAGCTGGTTGATGTGGCTCAGTTGGTTGGGTGTCAGTCCCTTACAAATAAAGGTTACAGGTTCGATTCCCAGTTAGGGGCATGCAGGAGACAGCCAATCAATGTTTTGCTCTCACATCATGTTCCTCTCTCTCCCCCTTCCTCTTTCTCTCTAATAATCAATAAAAAAATAAAAAAATAGAAATTTTAATGAAAAAGAACCACAGGTCTAGATTATATGTAGGTCCCTTATAGTTCTGTTATTCTATAATTAATAAATTATAATTTAAGGTAAGACCTTAAAAAATAACAAATACCCCTCCAAAGTAAGAGGGGCAACTCTGGTCGGTGTTGTTCAGTGATTTGAGTGTTGGCCCTAGCAATGCAGGGTTGCAGGCTCGATTCCAGGCCCCTGTCGGTAAGTGCGGGAGGTGATCAATCAATGTGTCCCTCTCACAACCATGTGTCTCTCTTCTTCCTCCCTCCCCTTCACTATCTCAAAAAAGCAATTAAAAAAATATCCTTGGTGGGGATTATTACATACACATAAAAAAGGGGAGTGGCATTTAAACAACTGGTTCTCTGTACATGTCTTTGAGAGTGGGGACAGAGTACACCTAAGTGTTTAAGTCAAGCTGTCGTGAAAATAGATAAGACAAAAAGCCACAGGGACTATTCTTCTAAATACCCAGAGGAAAACGGTGAAGTTCTCTCTTAGGATGCAGCTGAAATCTCAGCTAAAAAGTTAACAGTGATGATAGGAGTAACCTCATCTAAACTACAATCATAGTAAAACCATGTCCCAAATCACTGCTACATGTTTCCAACATAACTGAAATAATTTTGCCAAATCCTGCCTCTGTATCAAAAGCTCCAATAATGTTCCCTAACATAATTTTGGAGCTATATGGATTTTTTTTGGGATTCTTTAGGAAGTTCAAACTTAACTACAACTTGACTAGTAAGTAATGAACAGCATGTGGTCTTCATCGGTACACCTGGCCAAAACATCACCATTCTCCCCTGTAACGAGCTCAGGGGCTTACACAGCCGCATCATTCACACATAACAAGATCCTCACCTCTTCCCTCACTGCAGTGCTGTCCCTGTGGCCCCCAGGGAAGACTACATTTGCTGAACAGAGACAAGCCCACTCCGGGTATCTCTGCCAGTCCAGGTCTCCCCACAACACTTGAAGGGCAGTCATTATGATGGTTACTATGGAGCTTCTAGAGCAGTAGCTATTAACCAGGGCTACAGATGGGAATTTTCTGTGAAGCTTTACAAATGCCTGGGCCTCTCCATAGAGATTCCAATTTAGTGGGTCTACAAGGGCTTAGGCTCCCCCTTCCCCTCCCCCTAACGATACGTGGATGATTGTATACTATCCGAGAACTAGAGAAACACTACTCAATAAATTTTTCTGGGATGTGTGACTATTAAGTATTTAAAATATAGCTAGTGCAACTGAGGAACTAAATTATTTTATTTACTTTTTTTTATATATATATTTTATTGATTTTATGCAGAGAGGAAGGGAGAGAAGCAGAGAGTTAGAAACATCGATGAGAGAGAGTCATCGATCAGCTGCCTCTTGCACACCCCCTACTGGGGATATGCCCGCAACCAAGGTACATGCCCTTGACCGGAATCAAACCCGGGACCCTTCAGTCCCCAAGCCGACACTCTATCCATTGAGCCAAACCGGTCCTGGCTTTATTTACTTTTAATTAAATTCAAATAACCATATATGCAGCTAGTGGCTATTATACTGGACCTAGAGCAATGCTCACAAACCATTTTCATCCCTCCTTGCTTCACAACAGCTCCATACTTTCTATCTACATCCTATAAGTATCGCATGGTAAGAGCAGAGTGTAATAAATCCATAGACATGAGTTCAGATCCTAACTCTATCACTGTCTGACCTTGAACACATCAGTCTTTCATCTAATTATCCTGGCTGATAGCTCAGTTAGTTGGAGCGTTGTCCGGTATACCAAAGAGGTTACAGGTTTGATTCCTGGTCAGGGCACATACCTAGGTTTCAGGTTCAATCCCTGGTCAGAGTACAGGAGGCACTGATCAAACTACTGGCGTTTTTCACATCAATATTTTTTTTCTCTCTCTTAAATCAATTTAAAAAAATAAAGAAGCCACATCCTCGGATACAGATTAAAAATTATAACGATGGTAAATAGTGCACTTCTGTGTGACTCTAAAGCCCTCCACAGCATGCCCCAGTTCTACACATTTTTTTAGACTCACACCGAAGTCCCCCACATAACGGAGCATGCCCAGCTCTATGCAATGGTACCCTCCTGCCCTGCCCTCCTTTCCATGGCGGCTTCCATGAGCAGAACCCAAGGCCCTCCCTAATTCTTTAACACACTCTGATCTCTCCCCACATGCAGAGCTAGGGCTCAGTAACGTCAATGTGCCAGGCTGCCCCACTGAAAGAAGTGGGTAGAAGATACTTTGGTGAGAAAGCCCAGATCAAACCATCTACCCATAAGGCCAGGGGCACTCCCTAAACCAGGATAAGTCTTTGAGGGTAGGAAAAAAGTGAATAGCACTGAAATAGGTGAGGGTGGAATAAACAGCCAAGGGAGAACAAGCACACTTTTAAGAAGAATCTTATGTACCATCTTATACCAAAGGTCTCAAACTATATACAAGTATCCCCCAATATCTTGCTTGAAAACAAAAGGCTAAAGAAAGGCAAGTTACCTTTTCTCCTCTCACAGGGGCACTGTACTCCCCCCAGAGAGGACAGCTACTTACCTGGGGGTTTGTTAATAAAAGATTTAAGGATTCTTTCATCATTTTTAGAAAATTTTTGCAGACTAAAAATAAATACAAATCGAAGAAATTCTTATTCTAAAAATAAAATTTAGACATTTCCTTTTCCTGGACATCAGATTCCTGACCCCTTCCCTTCACCAAAGTGTTATAATCAACAGGACATGCAGCTTAGTGCCCTGGCTGGGTAGATCAATTGATTTACACTTCGACCTGATAAGCCAAGGATGATCCCCAGTCAGGGCACATACAAGAATCAACCAATGAATGCATAAATAAGCAGAATAACAAATTGACCTCTCTCTCTCTCAAATCACAATAAAATAAGAAGAACATGACACCTAGCAAACTAAAACATATCCAGCTCTAACCGTCAGATAACTCTGTTCTCAAGTCAAAGTTAAACATCTGCTCATATCAGAAGGGAAAGTGGGCAGGGACCTACTCACACTTCTGATATTTAAAGCCATTGTAAAGAGTTGTGATTTGCAGTTATAGATGAAATGCCATCTTTCAATCTCTCAAAACAGAGACGGGGCCTTAAATCTTTACTAATCATTTATTCTATAGTAGCAATTTCAGACCAGAAAAATCCCTACTACATGCAAGCTAAAAAGGCCAGTATCAGCAGTGTGCAGGCACCAAGGACAAGGCAATGGAAAGGAAACACCAAACCCCCGGCAGCAAAGAGCAAGAGATTGCTCCCGGGAAAGACGGAGAGGAAATCCTCTCAATGGGAAACCACAGGAGTAGATTACTGTGATTACACTTCAAAAGCAAAAGCTCCGCCATAAAGACACATAATTGAGAAGAAAATGCTGCCCCCTAGGTCAGCGAAGTCAGGCCCCCTGCTATATACCCTACTGCATTCATAAAAAAAATAAAAATAAAAATAAAAGGGGGGAAAAGAGCCATAAGAACCCCTGCCCCATCTGCATCTACCACTTATCTCTTTCCAGATCACTGGCTGTGTTACAAACTGCCTGCCAAATAAAATGCATCAAAAGATGCAGTTTAGGGGCATCAAAGGCAAGGATGTTTAGCAGGCTGATCCCTCTGAATATATTAAGAACAAACAAAACAGCTTGCAGACTAACCACTGCATAGAGAATTCCCCAGTTCCAAGCAAATGGAATTACAACCCCCGCAGACCAGTGGGCTAATGGAATCCCTTCCTGCTTATTGCCCCAAGGAAAGCCATAATGACCCACAGGAGTTGGTGAGATATAATGGACTGGACTTCAAATCTTCCAACCTCTGACCATGACTGACTGAGAAGAGAGCCAGGAAGACAGTAGCAGAAACCACCAAAATGTATCATACCAAGTGGCAGTGCATTAGGAAAAGAGAAACTTCTTAATTTTCTTGAAATAAAAGTCCAACTGAAGAAAGCTCCAGACCTAAGTTCCAATCCAAAGAAGCAGAAAGGAAGTGAACAGGCAGTAACCCTATGGATCCAGATTTGAACTGGCAAGAATACTGAAAAGAGGAATGGGCAGGGGTTGCCAAAAAGTGTCCATCAGGAAGCAGTCTTGACTACCATTTGTTCTGTCTCTCTAAATGCCATTAGTTGGGGCCAGTATAAACCAAGAGCCCTAATCTTGGATTTGGGACAATTACATATTACTTCTTACTCCTTGTGCTTTCAATTTATTCCTGGCTAGATTTGTTGTATGACTTTTAATAATAACAATTTTAAAAAGCATCCCTGGCTCTTTAATCGAAAGAACCCCCTAATTGATTCCCACAGTAATTAACCTGCATTTTACCTCAGAGAGCGGTAGTTAAGGAAGTCGGCACTGCTATTTATAACTCATCTCAAATTGAGGGCAGACTGCCTAAAATCTAACACATCCCAGCTGTACTCCTGTTTGAACTGGGGCCAAGGGAATTTTTTAAAGCAATCTTGGCACCGAATGAATGACACCAACAGTATGAGAGCACGAGCGGTTGTGTTGTGGTGACGTAGCACTGGAGGTGGAATGGGAGGGGGCCAGTGTACTGTGATCCCGCTAGTGCAGGCCTGCAGCTTGCCGAGTCCCAGTACAGTAAGCTGGGAACCGCCCACTGAGAGCCAAACACAGGAAAAGCCTTTTCCTGTGGAACGCCTTGAAGTGAGAAACACATGGCTAATCTGCATAAACGCGAAGCCACACCGCCCCTGCCAGGAAGGTTAGTGCTCGTAATCTCTGGCCATGAGGCTGGCTGCCTGGGAGGACTTGGACCGGCGCCTGATAACCCAGAAAGAGCCGAGAGAACAGATGGGTGAGGACCCCAGCAGCAAACAGCCCGGGTCACGTGACTCGCCACATGGCCCTGCCAGCACAAACTATTGTCTGGCTGCGGAGCTCCCATACAAAGACACTCGGTCTCAGCTTCCTGTGATTACAGGGACAGGCGGCAGCTGTTGATTCAGTTCCCTTATTGGACCCTCCCATGCTGAGGCGCATTCCAGGCACGGACAAATATAAAAGTTACGGCCTCGCCCAACTAACGTGCTAGTTCCACGTGGCTCTACTCCAGATCTGAGGATGGACAGAACAGAATTCCATACAAGAACCACTCTTTATACCCGGATACACGAGGTGACCAGTGTAAATCATTCTCATTGCGTCCCCTCACTCCCAGAAATCTGCAGCCAATGTCTCCTCATCCTGTCTTTTCTCACTCCTCCAGTATGTCATGGCCTGAAGAGGGATCTAGGACCCCTACTTCATTTGAGGATAAGCTGCTTGTCTAGTTCTAGCCCCGGACCCAGCTTCCTAAAATAAGGAGACTCCCTTCCTTTTGCTTTGCATTTAAGCTGACATGTTTCCTTACCTAGGACAATAAGAAATTCTTAACCTTCTATTTTGGCCTCACTAGAGATTATCATTAAAGATTTCCTGAAATTAAATTGATATTTAAAAAATCTCTCATCAGATATACACCAGACCCAGGAAATCAAATCCACTCAGAAAATGATTCTTATTCATAACAGGGGAATCCCCCCAAGTTTTCTCCTTCACAAGAGATAAAAAACAAATATTTCATTCTAGTTGGGAAACCTTTATTCTGCCAAGGACCTTTTAGATATTTATAACACCATTCGCTTAATATAATTCACTTAATATAAATTTATGTTGCTATGATAAAAGCTCCTAGGTTTATTGAATTCTGAGTCCTGCCTGCGGTTGCCTTGACAGGATCAGACCAAATGATTTCTTGGGCCTTATACAGCTTCTGGGCCAGACGTCCCCTGTCTAAATAAACTGATCATCTGCTTATCGTGAGATATCACCAACTAGTTTGCAACTACCACATCAAAGAGACAGATTTTTAAAAATTCTTTCAGTCCTGGCCAGTGTGGCTCAGATGGTTAGGTGATGTCCCAAGCACCGAAAGGTTGCTGTTTGATTCTGGCACATGCCCAGGCTTGATCCCCAGTCGGGGTCTTGCAGGAGGCAGCCAATCAACCACATCTATGTGTGTCTCTCCGTCTCCCTTCCTCTGATATTTCCCTCCTCCCCCCCCCCCTCTCTCCCCCATCACAAATATTTTTAAAAATAAAAAAGCTTATGTCCTGGCCAGTTTGGCCTGTGGACTGAGGGATCCCGGGTTCAATTCCAGTCAAGGGCACATGTCCAGGTTATAGGCTTGATCCCTAGTAGGGAATGTGTAGGAGGCAGCCGATCTATGATTCTCTCTCATCATTGATGTTTCCATCTCATTCTCCCTCTCCCTTCCCTTCCTTTCCTCTCTGAAATCAATAAAAATAGATTTTAAAAAATAATAAAGCTTCATAACTGTCCAAGTTGACTATAAATAAAAAATTAAAAGTTAATGAAAAGTTCTAGCTACCCCATTCTGCTAACAAAATGATTCTACAAGGTTAGAGCACATTCTTCCCTTTATAGACTACAAGTAAGAACCAATTTCAAAGACATCACCCAAAGCACCAGCCTCACCAAACTCCTTAGGAGGGACTGTATGTAACCAGACATCAGACTCAGGACTTTTCAACCCCGAGTCTGCCTCTCAAGTAATAAAGAGCAAGACAAGAAGCCTGGCTCTCTCCCAGGCTCAGAGACATGTAAGTCACTGTGCTCCAACCTTCCAGACCAGATATCTAAGAAAACTCACCAAGGACAGAAAAGAGAAACCAAAGGGGGAAGATTAATCACCTAGCAAAACTCGGATTATGAGAGCCAACTGTAATAACCACCTCACAGCTGTCCACCTAAGAGAGGCATGTGAGAAAACCACAACCAAGGGGGTAGACCCCATCCTTGGGTTCCAAAGAGAACAGTTCAGAGTACCAAACTAATTAATTCCCCAACAAATGAGAGAATCCTTCTACTCATCCAGAACACTTTCATTAGCCACCTTTCAACAGTGAAAACGCTCTTTCAAAAATGAAGATAACTTTAAATTTATTGTCTAAAGTTTTACATAATTCTCCTTTCTCCCCTTTGACCCCCTCCCCCCCAGCCATTCCCACCCCCTGCAAGTCCCACTGCCCGTGTCTATGTCCACTGCAGGTTATGCTAACCTGCATGCATACAAGTCCTTTGGTTGCTCTCTAACCCCCACCCCCTCCCCTACCATTTGTCTCTGGATCTATTCTTGTTCATCAAATTATATTGATCATTATATCCCAAACATGAGTGAGATCATGCGATATTTATCTTTCTCCAACTGGCTTATTTCGCTTAGCATAATTCTCCCCAGTTCCATCCATGCTGTTGCAAATGGTAAAAGTTCCTTCTTTTTTACAGCGGCACACTATTCCATTGTGTGAATGTACCACAGGTTTTGTGTGTGTATTTGTTTTTAATATATAATATATTTTATTGATTTTTTTTTTTTTTTTACAGAGAGGAAGGGATAGAGATAGAGAATTGGAAACATCAATGAGAGAGAAACATCAGCTGCCTCCTGCACACCTTCCACTGGGGATGCACCCGCAACCAAGGCACATGCCCTTAACCAGAATCGAACCTGGGATCCTTCAGGCCACACGCAGGCCGATACTCTATCCACTGAGCCAAACCGGCCAGGGCTATACCACAGTTTTTTAAGCCACTCATCTGCTGATGGGCATTTGGGTTATTTCCAAATCTTAGCTATTGTAAATTGTGCTGCTCTGAATATAGGGGTGCATATATCCTTTCTGGTTGGTGTTTCTGTTTTCTTGGCATTGGTGTTTCTGATCACTGGGTCAAATGGGAGTTCCATTCTCAACTTTTTGAGGAAACTCCATACTGTCCTCCACAGTGGTTGCACCAGTCTGCATTCCCACCAGCAGTGCAGGAGGATTCCTTTATCTCCACATCCACACCAGCACTTGTTTGTTGATTTGTAAGGTAATTTTTTTAAAGACCAAACTTAGCTAAACAATATCTCCTAATTTCCAACAAATTACAAAAGCCTCTAAGGAAATCACACAACTAGAGAAAAAAATTCCTTTAGGTACTTCTTAAAACCAGGGTTATAAAAATAGTAAGGCCCCAAGAAAGATAATCCAACAGGAACTGAAATACCATTTGACAAAAATTAAACTTCTTCTGTACAACTTTTTAATCTCAAGAATAAGGCAGAAGTACATCATGGTGGAAAGAGTACTGAATGGAGAGAACTCCAATTCCAGTTCTCTGACCACTCCTCACCCCCATCCCCACAGGAGGAACTAACCAGGTTTTAACTTTCTCAGCTATATAATTGAACCCTGCCCTACAGATTCTGAATCAGCAACTCTAGGAGAGGCAAGGAATTTACTCAGGCAATTCTCATGTTCAGTCTGAGAACATGTGGGCTACATGGCCTTCCCTCCAAAGCTCCTCCCATCTCCAGCACAGAGTGATTCTAGAACACAGATGCACATTCAGTTTCCTTAGCCAAACAATGGTATGTCTGAAGAGGGTAGTGCATGGCAAGAGAAAAACCAGGAATGCACCCGATTCCCAGTCATTCTCAGTCAAAGCCAAGCTTTCCCAAGTTCCTATACCTACTACCTGATAATCTTGTTCACCTGAGCACCTATCACCGGCATATTATATGCTGTATTTATTTATCTTGTTCACTGTATCCTAGACTAGAATATAAGCTCCAGGAAAGTAGAAATTGTGTGTAAAACAAACTTCCCTGCTTGGACCTACATGGCCAGTCCCTAGGCAGTGGTTAAGAGCTCTGCCCTAGCAATGCCTTCAATTCTCTGTCCCTCACTTTCCACCTCAACAGAAAAGATAATAGCAGTAGTACCTTCAGGGTTGAATGAGATGTTTTCATACAGTAAGACAAAACTAAAAAATGACAACACTGTTTCTTCAATCCAGCTGGACATGCTCTGGCCTCAGAACTTTGTATTAACTAATCCTTCTACCTGAAATACTTGCTTTTCCCAGTTTTTAGTACAGCTCACCCTTTGTATCAAGCACTTCAATTTGGCCCTCCCTGGTGAACCCACTTAAAATTTCAGCCCACTTCTTACACGTGGTTCCTGATGAACTTCTTCTCGTGAGCATGTATCACTAGCATACTATACGGTTTACTTATCTACCTTATTTAATGTCAATAACCTAGTCTAGAATATATAAGCCCCAAGAATAGGTATGTGTCTGTGTGTGTTTGACTGCTTTATCTTCCAGCACCCCAAATGTTAGCTATTATTATCCTACACAAATCCCAAATTTCTAGCAATAAAACTAGAAACCACAATAGTTAAGGTCCGGTCCCATATATTCAAGATCAGAAACTCAGAGGGGTCAATAAGAGGTTGATTAGCAATCAAGTAAGTTAAAAGTTATGTTCTTTAGGAGAGAAAGCACAAGTTTTGACAACTCTGAGCAAGTCACTTCATCCCTTGGCATCAGAACCATCTGTAAAATGGGGATTTAAAAACAGTCTAAGAAAGATATGAGGCAGTTCAAATGATAAGTATGCAAAATGCTTTTTACAGTACCAATTTATAACAGAGATTACTTCCCTCTATCCACCCTCATTAGGAGAAAAAGCAGAATGGGATTGAAAGCAATTTCAAAACGCCTACTTAAAAAACAAGAACACACAAGTTAGATACCAAAAGGGTTGACCAGCCCAATTCTCAAGCTCTACCTACTTTTCAGTCTGTTCTCCCAACGGAATTTGTTCAATAGTTCATTCTAAGAATTCTGGCAGTAAATCCTAATAGTTTTCAACCAAGGCAATACTAACCCCTCAGGAAGTGTTTGGAAATAAGGTGCCTCTTGGTTATCATACTCACATTGTGGTGTTACTAGCTTTTATTACCTGGGGAGCAGGATGTCAAATGTCCTGCAATGCACTGCCACACAAAGAAGAACCTTGCTAAAAATGGATGGTATCTAGCTTATATCTCTTCCCACTTAATGGACTCAAGACTAGTCTCAGATGAAGAATGGGTTGACACCTTGGAGCAGTTAAAGGAAATAAATGACCAGTACCATCCCAAGAGTCTAGCAGTACAAAGTCACCCACTTGTCAAAAAAAATTTACTTGAAAAAATTGGACAATATATTTTTTATAGAATTTTTTCAGAGAGAGAGAGAAACATTGATTTGTTGTTCCACTTATTGATGCATTCATTGGTTGCTTCTTATATGTATGTGCCCTGACCAAGGATCAAACCCCACAACCTTAGCACATAGGGGTGAGTGCCTGTCCAGGGTGGAAGATAATTTATTGAAGGTGGTACTTCTCAGGTGCATTTATTACAATTATAGTTATTTGTGTTTATTTCTCCCCACTAGAAAGTACTCCATTGGAGACAGGAATTCTGAAGCCTATAGTGTTCACAACACATTACAGAAGCTCAATATGTATTTGTTGCATTACTATCAGCAACTGGCATATAGTTGGTAGGTACCCACAGGTTTTTAAAAAAGTTTTGCTGTAAGACTTCTGACATTAACAAGTTCCAAGTATGGTATACTTTAAATCAGACAACATTTGAGCAACAGGATTAGGCAATTGAGAAATGGGGAATATGATCTAAGTCTGGGAAATCTTGATGGTATGCAAGAAAGATAGGTTTGTATACTGCATCCAGTACATGCTCATTAAAAAATAGTGTACAGACCTTGTTACTACATGAAGTGATATGGGTTGACACCAGAAAAAGCTACTTCCTCCTACAAACCATCCTTTGGTGCTTTAACTAGGGAAAGGACCTTACTGTGAATAGATCACAAAGACATATTCTGCCTTGTTTATTTGTCATTAAGTGATAAGGAATACATGTAGAGGCAAGGGTCCATGTAACCTTACAGAGCTTAACCCAGCAGAGTGTAATACAAACTTTTCATAAAGACAATACTTCTAAATCATACCTAATTCTTCTAATCTAATTTTTAAAATATTCTTCTCTCTTCCCCATTAAACTGCTTTGTAGACACAGTACAAAAACATTAAAAAAAAAAAAAAAAAAGTCTAGGCAAACACTGCTCATAAAGCCACAAAACTTTAAGCCTCATTTGCTTTCTTTTTAAAAAGCTCTCATTTCCCCATTCCTTTTATTTTATCTATAACTCCAAATTTGGGCTTGTCTTGCAGTGGTTATATAAAATCCTAAATTTCTCTTAAGTGCACAGTTCTACATATGCCAGTTTTTCTCTTCTATATTAAAAAAGTATTTATGACACATCTCTGAGCTGTAGGAACTTGATTTATATGCAGATAGGTATTCCATTTATCATGCATTGATTGATTGCATCAATCCAATCAAGTCCTATCTTTTGATAAAGATCCTGAGAAGCAGCAATGCTGCCACTGTGTTTATTTCATTAATTCCTATGGCTGCCTTGGACCACTTTCCAAAAATGCCAATCTTTCACCTGATCCCTCTAAGTCGACTCTGAACTATAACAGGCACTATTACATAAGTTAAAGAATGGCCCAGGGCACAGCCAACCTTATTAAGATTATAGGTGCCCTTATATCCTCAGGCTTTTTTTTTTAAGTCAACAATACCCTGAAAAGCTAGAGTCCTGTAAAATTTTCCAGTTCTTTTTAAAGCTCCAAAAGTACAGTGGTACCAACCTTCTCTGTACCCTTGTCCACACAAATGTGTATAGGAGATCCTGGCTTCATCATTTATACCAGAAACACATGGGACCAGACCAAAGTTACCAGCTGTCTTTTCTGAAGCTTTTTTGTCTCTCCTCTTTATTTGCTATCTCTGGGCAATATAATCAAATTGGAATGGATGCTTGGCATGCTAACTTATGGAAATCTAGCTAAAATGTACTCCTACCCCCACCCTCTCCACCCTTACGTCTGTTTTGGCTCATTTACCCTTTTGAGCTTGTCCTATGCAAGGCACACAGGATTTCACTTTGGTGAATGTATCTGGGTGGGTGAACCCAGCTATCTCAATCTCATTTTATTTTAACCCAAAATACCATAATGAGACCACATATTGGTCACTTGAGGTTTTATGTAGGAGTTTTAAAGATGTCAATTCAAAGCTACACTAGGAAAGCAAAGGATTCAACTCACAGATTAGAAAAACAAGAATGTTACAAATCTGTCCAAAAGGACCCTCAAAACAAATTAAGGGGGGCTAAGAAACGGTCTTCAGACCAAAGACAATAAAGTGGGAAAAGAGAAAAGTAGAGATCATTAGGAAACTTCTGTTTAATATAGAATTAGACAAAGGCACTTCTTTCTGCCTCTGGTTAGTCAGGCCAGTCCAAAAGAAGTAAGCAGAATCAGAAATCTTCACTGAATGATGTTGATCTGAAAGTGGTATAAATTGCACCTACAGTCTTGAAAGGAGACATCTTACCAGTACTAGTGTGGTAAAGTTAACAAGGTCTCCATGTGCTTTGCATTCTAAGAGTTAGAGACCAAGAAGACAATGAAAGAGGAAAAAAATAAGAGCAGGTTAAAATAAAGCTAAAAGTCAGAGGGATGATTGAGTTTAAAACACACAAACACACACAAAGAACATAAGAATCCCTAATGGAGTATTTGTCTGTACATACAAGTACCAAATCAGAATCACACCGTCAGGAAGCCTCTGTCTTCCTCAGAGCCAGGACAGGGTGATCTCAGCTTCACTTCCCAGGCAGGAGGGGAAAGAGGTCTGGCACAAGGAAATAGTTTTTAATGGGAAGGATACAGAAACCACATCGGGTTTTCAGAAAACCCGGGTGAACTGGAACACTGGTCCTCTTGGTCTTTGTATTGTTAATGTTTATTGTCTCACCATTTCTGTAACTTCCATTCCTGTGCCAAGCACAATCCTAATTTAAGTCACACAACTGGAGACAGGTCATGGCTCAAATATTCACTCCTCAGAGACACCTCATCCACTTCAGAGATTGAATGACTTATCAGGATTTATTTGGTAGGACTTCACAATGAACTCAAAGAAAGGAATCACAGCAAAACTGAGGGGTGAGAGAGAGGCCTAGAGAGAGATCTCCAAATCCCCAAAGGCCCTGTTCTCAGATCAGTTGGCCATTATCACAAGCAGAAGGGATATTGTAGCATTTCAGTAATGCTATAATACTGGCCTTTGAGTAGCATTTTTCAAGAATCACTTTTTTGGCAACTGATCATATTTGGAGAATACCCTAAATAATCACCCTAAAATGATCTCCATCTTCATCAAACAACCAGGAACACAAATCCAGATTATCTTCATGCTATCACCGAACAGCTAAGAGAAAGAGATAAAATGGAAGGCAGGGAGTCCCCAAGTCCAATAAACAAACAGACATGTTTTGTCATTAATTGATCATTATTGCATAGTAGATATATCTCAAAAGTAGTTTCTTGCCCTAGCTGGTTTGGCTCGGTGGATAAAGCATCAACCTGCAGACTGAAGGGTCCAGAGCTCGATCCAGTCAAGGGCACATGGCCAGGTTATAGGCTCGACCCCCAGTCAGGCATGAAGGAAGCAGCTGATCAATAATTCTCTCTCATCATTGATGTTCCTATCTCTCTCTCCCTCTCCCTTCCTCTCTGAAATAAATAAAAATACATTTAAAAAAAGTATTTTCTTTCTCCTACAACGTCAAGCATGTTTAACCTTTCCTCCATTCAATAATACTTTGACATCATGGAAGGGGAAGGTACATATGAAATATTAGCCTATGATATAATTTCAAAGAAGCCCCTGAGGTAATCTGGATATACTTCATAGCCCAGTAGTTCACAAACTTGAGCAATGCAGCACAATTGTTCAGGTGGCTTGTTAAAACACTGGTGCCCATCCAGCGTGGCTCCCGAGTGCTGTCCTGAACACTGAAATGTTGCCCGTTCAGTCCACATCAGGGTACATGTTGCCTGACCAGTTGATGTTTCTCTCTCACATGTCTCTCTCACATCAATGTTTCTCTCTCCCCTTACACTCAGAGCCTAAGCATGTCCTTGGGTGAGGATTTAAAAAATAAAAATAGCCAAAACCGGTTTGGCTCAGTGGATAGAGCGTCAGCCTGCGGATTGAAGGGTCCCAGGTTCGATTCCAGTCAAGGGCATGTACCTTGGTTGCGGGCACATCCCCAGTGGGAGGTGTGCAGGAGGTAGCTGATCAATGTTTCTCTCTCATCGATGTTTCTAACTCTCTATCCCTCTTCCTTCCTCTCTGTAAAAAAATCAATAAAATATATATATTTTAAAAATAAATAAAAAATAAATGCTCCTTTTGATAGATAGATAAAACACTGGCCAGAGTTCTCTACAGTTTTGGATTTGGTAAGTCTGAGTATTTGCATTTCTAAACAGGGCCCGGGTAATGCTGATGCTGATGATTAGGGACCACACTAAGAACCCCTATACTATTCTAGCTCTCAAACTATAACACGTGCTTAATATAAGTTTTTTTTAAAAGCAATAATATAATGAACTATAGGAGAGTTTTTAATTTAGTGAAGAGCAACAATGTCTTTAACTGTTCAATTTTACCCCACTCTCAAGCAGGGGCATCTACAAAACATGAGTCATGTTTGATTTTTTTTTTTTTTTAAGAGTTATTTTCTTCTTTTTTTAAACACAGTTTTTAAAAAAATATATTTTTATTTATATCAGAGAGAAGGGAGAGGGAGAAATAAAAACATCAATGATTAGAGAGAATCATAGATCCACTGTCTCCTGCATTCCCCCTATTGTGGATTGAGCCCAAAACCCAGAACCAAACTGTGACCTCCTGGTTCACAGGTTGATGCTCAACCATTGAGCCTACCAGCTGGTCAGTGTCTTAATTTTATTTGACAGTAGTACTTTTACATATCTCGTTTGATATTTACTACAGCTTACAAGGTAGATAATTGTTTCTCACTATATAACTGAGGATACAGATTCAGAAAAGTTAAGTGACTTGCCTAAAGTCACACAACCTAAGGGAACTTTAAATCTTTCGAGCTGACTGTGCTATGAAACTTTGTTATGTTCAGGCACTTAAACCTTTTGTATTCACTTTCCCCAAAAGAAAAAGTAATCCCTGCCTCCCCAGTGAGTGCTCCAAGTTACAGAAAGGAAAATCACCCTGCAAATGTTTTCATAATGCAAGTTATCTCACTCAGAGCAAAGTGAAGGACTCTGTTTTGAACCTGAATCTCATCCCCAACCACACTACTCTCCCAAGATCCCTCCCAATTCTCACCATTGGGATCACATGGCCATTCCTCAGAAACATACCGTAAATAAAATCCTAAATGGAAGGAGCATGCAGGACAGAAGTCTAGGCATAATGTCAAGTTGTAAAACTAAGGGCTTTTCAGCCTTTCAACACATTTAAGAATTCTAGGGTACTGTAAAACTAATGTGCCAATAAGTCTTAGTACTCAAATTATTTATTTTGGAGAAACAATTTTAGTAGTCTATAGTGTTACAGTTCTGAAAAAATCAGACAAACATGATTCAAATCCAAACTCTACCTTTTACTAGCTAGCTATTTGCCCTAGGGCAAATTCTGTGATCTATCCCTGGCCTAGGACAAAGTTGTGGATAAACTACCGTAAGAATTGTTCACAAGTCCTTTATAATATAGTTATCTTTGGCAGCCCAGATTCCTAAACAAGTAAAAAGTTAGAAGTCTGGAAATAAAAATCCAGGTTATCCAAATCTGAATTATCAAGAGTTTCACACCCCTGCCTTGGCCACGTACTTCAGTTGGTTGAGTGTCATCCTGTGCACTGAAAGGTTGCTGGTTTGATTCCTGGTCAGGGCACATGCCTGGGTTGTGGGCTCAATCCCCAGTAGGGGGCAGCAGACTGATATTTCACTCTCACATCGATGTTTCCCTCTCTCCCCGCTCTCACTCTCTCAAAAAATCAAGTTTTTAAAAATAAAATAAAATAGAGTCCGGCTGGTGTGACTCAATGGTTGAACATCAATCTATGAACCAGAAGATCACAATTCAATTCCCAGTCAGGGTGCCAGCTTACAGGCCAGATCTCCAGAAGGGGGTCTGCCTGCAGGAGGCAGCCAACCAATGATTCTCTTTCATGACTGATGTTTCTCTCTCTCTCCTCACTCTCTGAATAATAACTGTGTGTGTGTGTGTGTGTGTGTAGAAGAGAGAGAGAGATTCACACTCCTAAGCTAATATCGGGCCAACTCATGAACTCGACCACCTTAAGACCAGAACTGAATACTGTTCAAAGGGGAAGAGAGAAAGCCATCTCCCATATTTCCAGAGAAGACAAACAGCAACCAATCCCAGTATTTCTGCTCAAATGACTTGCTCTCTATGGACACAGCAAGCTGTACTAGGTCTACCGAGAGGGAAAATCACTGGGCAAGCAGAGCCCAAAGACATATCTATTTCCTCTAAAAGGAAACACGCAGCATGACATAGCCTTTAATTCTTCACCACGTGGCTGAATTCACTTTTCTTAAAAGTCAAAGTACACCAGGCACAAGTCAGTTCAGAGTAAACAGCTGGACCCAGAAGCACTCAGGCCTGGCAAGCAAGTTAAGACTTCAAGGAAAACAAGAAGCAAAATAAAAAACACCAAGCACACAGCAAATGGGTTTTTAAATAACCGTTATCACATCAATCCCTAAACTCTGCTGTTGCCGTTATGCTGGTGGCTAGATCTTGAGGGGGAAGTTCCTTCTAACAGAGATGTCTATAAATAAGCAAGCTGAAAGCTAACGAGTTTAAGAGGGAAAAGCATACAAAAATTTTGGCTGCTGGTGATGAGCCACAGAAAATCATGAATGTACCAGTGCCAAGGGAGGAGGAAGTCTAGTATCTAACACTGAAGCCTCGGGAACCCAGAAGGAATGAAGCTATAAGGAAGCCCAAATGCAAAGGGGGGGGGGGGGGAGCACATGGCACATTTCCTCTTCATCTGGGTGGCAATTCAAGCAGGGTTCTTGGCCTGCAGAGCACATAGCCCCAGTGCCCAAAGCCCTTTAATATTTCATATCAACATTAACTTCCTGGAGGGCGACAAAAATCTGTCCTGGATTACTGGGTGATTTCTAATATGTACCATAACCAACACTAAGTCAACATTTTAGGGATCAAATTTCCTACTCTGCAACATGTTGGAATGAATTCTTGGCATCAGACTCCTTCCCAGTGCAGTACACCCTTAGAATAGGCAGAAGCCACTGGGAAATAAAGACTCAATTTGTCCCAAGACCATCTTCTAGTCTGCACAAATGACTAACAAAAACAAATAAAAGTCCACTCAGATGTCCCTTCACATTAAATAAAAACCAATTCTATCCATTTAAATGGGGGGTTGGGGAGCAACTGCAGAGAATAGTCAAGGTCATTAAGTCAACATTCACTCTAACCCGGATTCCTTTAAAATCTGGGATTGACTAAGAAGTTTATCTCGCACTGGCTGGATAGTGTGTCAGCCTGCAAACTGAAGGGTCCTAGGTTCAATTCTGGTCAAGGGCACATGTCTAGGTTGTGGGCTTGATCCATTAGGGGATGTGCAGGAGGCCGCCATCGGTGATTCTCTCTCATCATTGATGTTTCTATCTCTTTCCCTCTCCCTTCCTCTCTGAAATAAATATACATTAAAAAAAAAAAAAAAAAGTTTATCTCAAGCCCCTACACACCTACTGTCTATGGCAAATGAATTATATTGCCCAATTCTGAGTTACTGGAAACTCGTTTCTGCAAAATGCCCGAAGGATAAGGCAGAAGTTATAAGAAATATTTCTAAAATAAAATCTGTATTCATGAACTCATATTTCTTTTCTGGAACAGAGTAATCCATCCTTCTCATCCAGGTGGAAGCACTGTAGCTGGCACGGGACACTCCATTCATCCTCAGCTGTTAAGCATCCACTTACAGCCCTTGAAAAGCGCCAGAAGCCATGTATGGTCCAATCATACATGGATTAGCAAGTAAGGAGAAACCAAAACCCCTATATTTCAGAGGATCCTATAAGGAATAAGCATGTATTTTGCAGTGTTTATGAGCTTCTTGGGCATAGCCAACCTAATTTAAAAAAAAAAAAAAAAAAGTAAAAGGCCACTTCGGTGAACAGATGGGCAAACTACATTTGTGCAGACTTACCTACCCATCAACCCTCAATGTAAGGCTTAACCCCAGCAACTCAGTTCAAGCTCAGCTCCCAACCCTTCAAAATTAGCAACAGTCTGAACAGGTACTTCAAGACTCGTTTTAAGAAAGGTTAATTAGCTGGGACCAGTTTGGCTCAATGGATAGAGCGTCGGCTTGGGGACTGAAGGGTCCCGGGTTCGGTTCCGGTCAAGGGCATGTACCTTGGTTGCGGGCATATCCCCAGTGGGGGGTGTGCAGGAGGCAGCTGATCGATGACTCTCTCTCATCGATGTTTCTAACTCTCTATCTCTCTCCCTTCCTCTCTGTATAAAATCAATAAATATATATTAAAAAAAAAAAAAAGAAACACGAAGAAAGGTCAATTAACTCTGCCAAAAATAAAAAGTCCTGGCTCTCCAACAAAAATTGAACTAATCAATGCAGAGTTGTCTAGGGCACACAACTCTGAAGGTGACATGACCTTCCAAACCCAAAATTACTACAACTGAACTGGCCAAGAACTTGGCAGTTTGTACTAAGGCTGCACATAACCACAGGAACCGCTAAGACCCTGGAAACACTCTCTTTCATGGAATTTTATAGAGCTCAAATTCTCGAAGTCACTGGAATAAGACAACTACCATCTGTGAATGGATGTAAAATTTGGATTTTCTAAAGCCCTTGGAACTCACGAGTAGTGTTATGAAAAAGCAAATTAATGTAATTCTCCCCATCCTAAACATTTAACTTCACAAATCACTGTCTCTGAAAAACTGTCCCAGGGTAATATGTCTGATTGCTCCTTATTTTTGGATTCCTTGAGCCAATAGACTTAATTTGTTCTACCAGGTATACCCATTTATAAAGCTTTACTTTGCAAGTTTTCCAGATGTGTGCACATAAGCATGCTTCCCCAAGAGAAATAAACTCCTCCAAAGCATAGATTGCTTCTATCTTTTAAGTTCTTCCTTTGAATCTAATTGGTATGTTCACATAGAGCAGTTTCCCATTTAAATCTCCATTATTTCCCTGAGTTAGAAATCATGCTCTTAGCAGTAAGTCTGACATTCAGTAAGTCATGCTCTTAGCAGTAAGTCTGACATCCTCATCACCAACACATTAGGAAAGGCCTGGGCAATGAATGTCAGTCTCAACCCAACTTTTTGTATTTTGTTTTTATTTTTATTTTTAAAAAAATATATTTTATTGATTTTTTTTGCAGAGAGGAAGAGAGAGAAAATAGAGAGCTAGAAACCTCGATGAGAGAGAAACATCGACCAGCTGCCTCCTGCACACCCCCTACCGGCGATGTGCCCACAACCAAGGTACATGCTCTTGACCGGAATCGAACCTGGGACCTTTCAGTCCGCAGGCTGACGCTCTATCCACTGAGCCAAACTGGTTCCGGCTGTATTTTGTTTTTAAACAATCTGATAGCTTTTGGTAAATTAGATGAACCTAAAAATTATGATCAGGATCATAACTGCATTTATACTAGTATTCCCTACTACTACACTAGGTAAAAAAGGCACTTCCAGGACCATGTGAAAAAAACCGGTGTCAAAAATCACTGGATTACCGTAGTTAAAAAGGTACTTTGAGAGGTAAATCTGGTCATCTCACGAGACTACCAAAGCTGTCTGGCTGGCATGGCTCAGTGGTTGGGTGTAGACCTATAAATCAGGAGGTCATGGTTTGATTTCCCATTTCAGGTCAGGGCACATGCCCAGGTTGAAGGCTTGATCCCTAGTAGGGGGTGTACAGGTGGCAGCCAATCAATTATCTCTCTCCCCCTCTCCTGAAATCAATAAAAATATTTTTTAAGAAGACTACCAGCCCTAGTCGGTTTGGCTCAGTGGATAGAGTGTCAGACTTCGGACTGAAGGGTCCAGAGTTCAATTCTGGTCAAGGGCACATGCCCTGGTTGTAGACTCAATAGGGGGCATGCATAAGGCAGCCAATCAATGATTCTCTCTCATCATTGATGTTTCTATCTTTCTCTCCCTCTCCATTCCTCTCTAAAATCAATAAAAATATATTAAAAAAAAGAAAAAAAAAGAAAAAAAGAAAAAACTACCAAAGCTGAGTATACTACAGCCAGGCAATTTAGATACTCTACTAACATACATTCATAAAAAGTGTTTGATTGAAGGAACCCAGAAATGTTTTTAATCCTGAAATGGCAATTTGAAAAAAAATACACAAAAACAAAACTGAATCTACCCACATAACCCCGCTGGCAGGACTTAGCGAGTCCTCAAACATTTGGGCTTTGCACTGATCCAGGAACCTGGGGGCATTAATTTTAATATACATATATAAGTGATACACAGGAGTTCAGTAAAAATTATATAAATAAACCCAGCCCTTGGAATGGACTTATACTCAATCCTGACAGCCATAGCAGAACAGAGACTGAAGACCACGCTGAAGTTGCAATATCTTTTTTCTACTTTCTGGTATTTAAAAAATGCAAACCCAACCCTAAAAACACCTCACCAAACTACAAAACCTTTCTGAAAGAACAAGACTTTATTTATTTTAACATTTTTTATTGATTTCTTTACAGAGAAGAAGGGAAGGGACATCGACCAGCTGCCTCCTGCACACCTCCTACTAGGGATGTGCCCACAAACAAGGTACATGCCCTTGACCGGAATCGAACCTGGGACCTTTCAGTTCACAGGCCGATGCTCTAGCCACTGAGCCAAACCGGTTTTGGCCGAAAGAACAAGACTTTAAAACTCAAAGTCTCATAAACCAAGCTTTTGGAACACACTTGCTTCACTATTGAAACTTAGGACCTTCCTTCCAAACTATTTGTTTTCACTCTGAAATTGCCAATTGTTTTTGAGCAGAGCTCCACATGCATGGAGTCAGGGTCATGGAGGCTTCTCTTCCAGGGGAGCATCTTTTAATTTCAAATCTCTTTTATTTTTTAAAATATATTTTTCATTGATTTCAGAGATGAATGGAAAGGTAGGTAGAAACATCAATGGCAAGAGAGTCATTGATCAGCTGCCTCCTGCATGCCCCACACTGGGGATCAAACCAGCAACCCGGGCATGTGCCCTGATTGGGAATCGAATGGTGACTTCCTGGTTCATAAGTCGACACTCACCCATTGAGCCATGCCAGCTAGGCTTAATTTCAAATCTCCTTTAGATCATCTCTCCTCATCTCCATGCTCTCCTCTCCCCCCAACACACCTACCCTCTTTCCTATTCTCGTCTTTTTCTCCAGTGTTATTTTATTCCACCACGAGAAGAGACTAGCATTATCTTTGCTTGAAAACTGTTTATTAATTTGCCTGTCAAACATTCTATAGAGCCGTTTACACCTTACTATAGAAACCTCCTGGGTACATATTGACAGCTCAGCAAGTATTTACACAAAGCTTTGAAACGTTTGGCTCCTCCAGAGGAGAAGAAGCTGCTCCATCAAGCAGAGCATTATCAAACACCTTTCCTGCTACCGGTCCCCTCTTTTATAAAGGGAAGCTTCCTCCTAGCACACCTCTAATATGCCTCAATTACACTTCAGAAGTCTAGTCAGGAGGAAAAAAGAAAGGAAATTCAGGTGTGGTAAATAAGAGAAAGAACAGCATTTCCAGGACCACTTGCAAACATTACCAACATAATTTCAAAAACGAGGGGTATAAGAAAAGGCAATATACACCTATGAAATGGACCCTGAGACTCTTAGCTTTTCCTGTTCCAGTCTAAGGAACTTCTTTCTGCTCCTCTCTCAGCAAAATTTACAGGGCAAGTTCAGGCACTCAGATTACAACCAACTGCCCCAACCAGACCTAGACCTGCCCAAACACCAGAAAGTCTGGAGAGCTTAATTACCACCTATCCCCACCTTCCTATCCCCCTAAAGTAAGCAGTGTTAACGCTGAATTTATGAATATCCATTCCCCACTCATAAAATATCCCAAAAATCCCCTCTTGGGAGATTTTGAAGCAACTATTTTTCAATTCTTCCTTTAATGAAGTCTGCCTAATTTTTCAATTATTATTTAAAAACCAACAGTCAGGTACTAATGACCATTAGATTAACTGTCAAGGCAAAGTCTGGTAGGGTTTTTTTCTATAAAGGACCACAGACCACCATTGATTGCACCTAGCTAGCTGTTCAGAACTTGTTTCTGTAAATTCTCAGGAGAAAACAGCCATGAGTTCCTTAAGCCCAGAGTAAAAAAGATGGTCTCAAGACCTCCTACTTCTAAATGTACAGGAAGATGCTACAACCTTATAAAAGGTCAAATACAGAGACACAGACAGATGTGTAGAGAGAAGGTCATGCAGTTCTCCAACTTCACCTTACTGATAAAAAGAGATGAAATAGAAAAGGCAAATGACTTGCCCAAAGTCACACAGCTTAAGCCAGAACTGCATGTGGAACCAAAGCCTCCTCTTCCTCCTAAGTCCTGGACTCTTTATCCCTCACCACTGTGCCATACAACTCAATGTCAATCAGCAATGATAGCCAATCTAAACAAGATAAAACCCAGAAATAAAGCCACGGGAATCAGGATTTCATATAAAAAACTAAGGTACCTCAGTTCACTGGCAGGAAAAAAAAAATATCTGTTGCCAACTTATTTTGAATACCATATTTTAACCATATTTGCATGTTTCAGTTGCTTCTAGAATTGGGGACGTGAAGCCAATCAATATAATCTTTTGGGGGGTGGGAATGGAAAGGGACCATGAACATTATTTGTTCCTATTTTTCATATTTTAAAAACATTTCATTAACCTCTTTGCTTAAAGGCCTACTGTAGGCATCACACCTTACAGGAGTCAATCCAACATAGGAATGTTTAATGCATCCAAGACATCTTGTTACAGCAGGTGTCACTTATTATGGTTACTCTGTGTCATACATGAAGGAACCTAAGAAAAGTCCTTGCAATGATGAGAGAGAATCATTGATTGGCTGCCTTATGCACATCCCTATTGAGTCTACAACCAGGGCATGTGTCCTTGATCAGAATTGAACTCAGAACCCTTCCGTCCAAAGTCTGACGCTCTATCCACTGAACCAATACAAAGCCACTAACCTTGGTTCTATCTGCTTTCTCTTTTCTCCCACCACCATTCCAACCTCCACCACCCCCAGTTTCTCATGGACAGTACAGAAACACGAAGCCTCCATCTTGGTATGGTTATCCTGGTCCTTCCTACTTGAGAGAGGCCAAGAGTCCTGTATTTCAGCCAGCCCAGAGTTTCTGCTAGTAGGCATTCCCATAATAAGCTCAGAATTCCTGTATTTGTTTCCCAGTAGTCAGAAATATCATTTGATATTTCTGTAGCAGGAACTTACAGCCAAATTCCTACAATCAAATCCAGCTTGATTCTGGACTACATATTCTATCACTTTTTACTTTGATATGCTGGTACTATTCTCAAGATACTACAGGTAAGAGCATCCCAAGTAAAAAGTTTTATTTAGTCCAGCTGGTGAGGCTCAATGATTGAGATTAGACCTATGAATCAAGAGGTCAAAGTTCCATTCCCAGTCAGGGCACATGCCCAGGGTTGTGGGCTCAATTCCCAATAGGGGCCATGCAGAAGGCAGCTGATCAATGATTCTCTCTCATTTTTGACGTTTCTCTCTCTCTCTCTCCCTCTCCCTTCCTCTCTGAAATCAATAAAGAATAAAAATAAAAGCTTTTTATCAGGTTCAAGCACATGGCTGACTAAAAAGTATCTCAACAGGTTGAGACAGTACTTACAAAAAGGGATAAAGAAAAAGTTTGCCGGGATCTCTCCCGCTCCTGTGAAAAAAGATATAGCAACAGCCCTTGCTGGTTTGGCTCAGTGGACAGAACATCAGCCTGAGAACCGAAGGGTCCACGGTTCCATTCTGATCAAGGATACATGTCTGGGTTAGGGGCTGGATCCCCAGTGGGGGGCATGCAGGAGGCAGCCTATCAATTATTCTTTCTCATCACTGATGTTTCTACCTCTCTCCCCCTCTCCTTTCATCTCTGAAATCAATAAAAATATATTTAAAAAAGACATAGCCACAACATACAGTTACCTAATCTTTACTTCAAAAAGGCAGAGTCAAATGAGAACATTACCACCTTAGCTGTATTAATCCAGTCTCTGCAAAATACTTATAACCCAAGACTGAGTTGGGGAAAGAGAGAGCAAGACCCTATCGTGATCCTCCAAGAGGTTTATCCTTAAGCATCAAAGAGGAATTCCACCTACAATCCTCATCTAGACTGCACACCTGAACTGAAGCAGCCCACAAAACTGGAAGTTTCACTGTCTCCCACAAGTAAATGTCACCAGCCCACTCTCTAGGTCTCAGGGTAAGCAGACTCTTGAACTGAAATTGAACAGGAATCTTGTGTGAAATGCCAGGTCTGGTGATATTAAAAGGGAATCAGAAATTCACCCAAAGGCGGCACAGACAAGCTTCCACCCAAAGACTGTATTTATTTTCCTACCTTTTTACCCAGTACAGAGCATGGTACTTAGTACACAGAAAATGCCCAAATATCTATTTAATGAGTGAAAAACAGAAATCAGAAACCTGATTTTATCCCAAAACAAACCTGTTTGTCAATCCAATAGAATTCAAATTAATATTTGCTTTTAAATGACCCTGACTTACCCCAAATTATTTCCTCTAATAGTTTAAGAAAAGTAAATTTACTGCACCACCCCCTACAAAAAAAGAAAGAAAAGAATGAGGAGGAAGAAGTGTAGACTATAGAATGACCCAGAAACAACAGGATGTTCTTTTTTCTAAGACAAAAAACAACTTATCCTCCATACACTAGAATTCCAATCGAAAATTCCCCTATTTCTTGCCCAGATGTACATCATCATGGAAGACATGGAGTCAAAGCTCTAAACTGGCCACGTAACACAACTATTTCCAAAATTCCCAGCTCAATGGAAGAGTAGAAAAGCAGTGCTAGATGGGGAGGGTAATAAGGCTAACTAGGTCGCTTAAGTGAACAAAATCTCATTCCACAAAAGTATAACTGGGTACTGCTGGGAGAGGGGGGGATGGATATGAAGGAGCTTTTATTCCTCTTTGAAAAGATCCTTGACTCCATAAAAATATCCAATATTTCTGACCAAAGTACTGAAAACTGAACATAATAAAAAGAGCAAAATAAAATGATTTAAAAAGTACCTATAAGTTGTCATTCCTAAGCAAGTCTCAAGTATCATTACAGGATGCTACATTTATTATCTCAGAAAACAGACAAAAAGTGGAACATACCTAATAATGCAAAGAAAAAAACTGGTCTATCTCTACCTAAAGCTCTAAAATAATTGATGACAAAGTCAAAATTAGCTTTTTTGATATTCCAAGAACAAATGATAAATTTCACCAAGCCAAGCCTTTAGAAAGTCCCTTTCAAGATGATGAGAGATGTTAGCTTCCCTTTAAATTGAGCTGCTTTCCCAAAGTTCAACAAAAGATGTTAACAAAATTCAAAATGTAAACAAAGAATGAGACCAGCCTGTCTTAAAACATCTGAATATGAAATTCTCTCAAAGCTTTGTTCTCAAAAAAATAAAAAAATAAAATGTTTTCTCTTACCCCCTCCCGTAAGACCCACATTTGTCACATAATAAAAAGCCAGTAAAATAATTTCAATTCTGAAAAGTGAACGGGGTCAAAATTACTCAAGACAAATGCATCTTCAGAGCTATCAAAGAAGTCATTTATGCATCAGGAAAGTCACAAAACCAAAACAAACAGCAAACCCATTGTAGAGAAAAAACCCAGCTACTGTTCTAACAACACAGAATCTATTTCAGGCTGCATAAAACATAACAAGCAAAATAAATCCAAGGTACAAGCAAAATGCCACTGGCTCCTCTTTTGTTTCGGGCACAATGTAACAAGGGCAGCCTGTCTGGGGCTCTGCTCCTGCTGATACAGTATTGCCGCTTAAACCTCCCTCCTCAAGGTCACAGCCAATTTCGGCGATGGAATAAAAGGCAGATAGTGGCAGCGATGGTTTGGGTTATCACTGGCAGAAAAGCAGAGTGTAAAAGTTTATGAGCTCATCAGGATTGTTGTACCATTACATCAGAGGCAATTATAAATGGCCAAGAGCAGGAGATGGGGAGCCAATCAGATCACAGATAGGATGTCAACCTAAGACCAACTGTCTCCTGGCTTTGACAGAAGGATTTTACCTCCATAATTCAAATCCCAAACCAAAGCAATCTGCACTTACTACTCCAATCACTCAGCTGTTTACCAGCACTTCCAGGGAGAAGCCCAGGCCACTGGGCCGACAGAGACCGAGACAGGACACGGCCCGGGCTGCTCTGGGGGAGCCGCAGCCGGCCTCTAGCTGCCCCCAAGCAGGCCCCTGCCCTCCCTCGAGGTCCCCCAAGCCCGAGGGGCCCCTCCTTGAAGGCACAGATGGGGGCCGGCCTAGAGGAAGACAGGGGGTGGCAGAGGGGAGCGGCAGGTGAGCAAAGAACTAGCCACTCAACTCCCGAGCTCCTAACGCTGCCTGCATCCCTAACCTGAGCCCCCAGCACCCTCTCGCCCTGACCAGGCCCTTCCCTGCTCCTTCTGCCCCGCACCCCGCTGGAGACCCCCGGAATTCGAAGGGGCCGGGGGAGAGGGAGAAGGGGAGCAGACACCTCAGGGAGAGCCCCACACAAAGGCAGAAGGAGGGAAGGAAAGGAAGGCAGACAGGCAGCCATTTTAAGAGAGAAGAGCCAGACAATGGCAGCTCCCCAGCAGTGGGGGCCCCGGCCTTGGGGTGGCCTACGGGCCGAGGTCTGGCCCCGCAGCCGCCACCCACCCGCCCACCCCCGGACCCCCCTCGCCCGGCCCCCTCCTCCCCCTCCAGCCGCGTACCTGCGGGGTCCGGGCGAGCGGCTGGGCCCCGCCGCCGCTGCTCCCGGGGCTCATGGGCGCGTGGTGGCTCCTTTGTTGGGCCCCTCCCGAGGCGGCCGCCGCCGCCGCCGCCGCCGCAGCCCCCCAGCACTGCGAGGCCATGTCCGCCGGGCCCTTGCCCGCGCCGCCGTCCGGGGGCCCGCCGCCGTAGTCGCCCCCGGGGTAGCCCTGGTAGCCCCGGGCCGAGCTGGGCGACGTGAGCAGTTGGTTGAGGGTGGGGGTGGCGGTGGGCTGCGGGGTGCCCCCGCCGGCCGCGGAGGAGCCGCCGCCCCCCATGGCCCCGAAGCGCTGCTGAGCGAAGGACGAGGACGAGGCGGCGGAGGCGCTGGAGGAGGGAGGCGGCTTGGAGCCGGCGGCCGCCGCGCCGGGGCCCGGAGTGCCGCCGCGCGGGGAGCTCAGCGCGTAGGCCTGGGGGGGCGGGGGGTAGGCGCTGCGGTTGGGGTAGTAGGAGTTGTACTGGTGGTTGGGGAAGCCGTGGTCGTGCGAGTTCTGCTGGGGCCCCGCGTAGGGCTCCAGGCCGCCGCCGCCGCCGCTCTGCAGCGCTGCCAGGGCAGGGCTTTGTTGTCCGCCATGTTGTTGGTGGAAGACGGCGGCCGCCGCGGCGGCGACGGCGGACGGGCTCCGGCCGTAGGGCTGCCCGAAGCCGTAGGCGGGGGGCGGCAGGGCGGCCGCGGCCGCGTGAGGAGGCGCCCCCACCCCGTCGCTGCTGCCGCCGCCGCCGCCGCCGCCGCCGGGCGGCTCCGGGAGGTTATTGTTCAGGGCGGGCCTCGGGCCCGCGTTCCCGTTCGAGTTCTTCAGGTCCGGCTCGGCGCCGGGCCCTCCGCCGCCGGCGCCGCCGCCGCCCCCGTTGCTCTCGGCCCCGTCCTGCAGCTCCTTTCCCAGCGGCGGCGGCGGCCCCACGGCCGGGCCTTCGCTCTCCGGGCCGGCGGCTGCCTTCATGTCCCCGCGCTCGGCCGCCGCCGCCGCCGCCTCGCCCCCCGCCTCCTCCCGCTGCTGCTGCTCCGCTTTCTTCAGCTCCGAGGGCGGCGGCGGCGGGTTGCCCAGGCTGCTGGCGGCGGCGGGGGCGACCTGCGCGGCCATGATCCCCGCTGTCTCGTCCGCGGAGAGACCGGCCCTGTCTTCGTCGTCTCCCCCCCACCCACCCCGCCCCGGGGCCGAGTCCCCCGGGCTGCCCTCCCCACCCGCCGGGCGGGCCTCGCGGGGCTCCGCGGCTGAGCTGCGCTCGCTCGCTCGCTCCTCTCCCCCCCGCCCCGCCGGCTCAGGCTCCGGGCTGGCGGCGGCGGCGGAGGAGGAGGAGGCGGCGGCGGCTGAGGCGCCGGCGGCTCAGCTGCTCCCGGCTCTGGCGGCTCGGGACCCGGCTCTCCCGGCTCATTCCCCCCAAGCCCTTGCCTGGGAATGAGGGGGGCGGTGGAGGCTCCGCTCCCCAGGGCCTGGCCCCGCTGTGACTCTCCGCTTTCTGCTGCCGGAGAAAGGAGGAGGGAGGGAGGGAGGAGGAGGGCGAGGGGGAGGGGGCGGGGAGGGAGCGGGGGGAGGGGGACCCGGGACGGGCGGGCTGGAGGGCGCGCGGCGGCCGCCCGGGCGCCGGGAGCAGAGTCGGAGCGCGGGCCGGCGCCCTGCCTCCCCTCCCGGCCGCGGTGCGGGCCGAGGCTGCTGCGCGGCAGCGGGCGGGCGGGCGAGCGGGCGGCCGGGCTGAGCGGCTAGAGCGCCCCACTCTCCTCCGAGTCCCCCTCACTCCGACACGAGGCTCAGCACTGCCATTTTACCCAGCGCCGTCGCGGCCGCCTGGCAAACCCGGAGCGAGCGCGGAGCGGGCGCGGGCCGCGGAACGGATTGGCTCCCTTCCTCTCACAAAGGAGGAGGGGAGAGCGCCGGCCGCGGCGGCAGGCGCTCTGCCGCTTTCGCTCGGCAGCCCCAGCGCCGCGGGCTCCGGGGAAAACCCGGCCCGGAGCGAGCGCCTCTCCGGAGCCCGCGCCGCCTGCCTCCCTCGGGCGCGCCTGTCCCGGCCGGGCTCCGGGCTCCGGGCCGCGCCGCGCCGAGCGGGCGGCGTGAACTTACTCGCGGCCGCAGAACTGGCCTGAGCCCGAGCCCCTGGCAGCGGGCCTGGTCTTTGGGCTGCTACTGAGCATCTCTACGGCACTTTTTTTCTTCAAAGCCTTTACAAACTCACTCTAAAGACCCAGCTTGGGGAGGGGGAAGGGAGAGGGCTTACTTTTACCCCCTTTTCAAGCAGAATGGAATGGCAGATCCTCCTTAAGACTTCCCGATTTCCCTCTCCCCTGACCTCAGTAGCCGGTCCTCACAAGGCTTTGGGAGCATGAGAGCATGTTATCCCCATTTGACAGAATTCAAAGGAGAGGAGAGGAGACTGTCCCCATTGTAGTCAGAGGGCAGAAGTCGTGTCATATAACAATGGGATCAGAATAGGTTTGAGATCAAAGCTGGTCATCTCAAAGTTGACTTAAAATGGTCACTGAAGCTACTCTAGGGGCATATGATAGCCTTCTAGCAGGATAACCCAAGCCCCATGTTTGCAGCTTAAAAGAACTGAGCCCAGAATGACCAATAGCCCCAGTCCTACAGAAGCCCCTGGGGTGGAGGAACCACTGCAGAAGAGGGATGACCAGAAGGAAACCATTTTCTCCTTAAAAAGAGAAAAGAGACAGTCTAACGGGTCGTTTAGAAAAGATGCCACCCAAATTTGTTTCCTAGCCTCCATTGAAAAGATTATTCAAAGTTTTACTATTACATTCCCCGAGAGGAATACTGAGCTGGAGACTTACATAGAAAACTCCAGATCTATAGGCCCCACCAAACCCCAGAGCAGCCTTTTCCTCCTCAGGCGGATTTGGAATGCTCTGACAAGGCAGTCTACAAAAGCTAGAAGGGATTTCCAGGTCCTCCCTGGGCCCAAGGCTGCCTTGGAAGAAAGAAGCCCAGGCCTTGGTAGTCACTGAACACCAGAGTCTCTTCTCCCCTGGGATTTTACCTATTACTTTTTTAAAATTATTATTATTATTATTATTATTATTATTACAGAGAGGACGGGAAAGGGATAGAGAGTTAGAAACATCTATCAGCTGCCTCCTGCACACCCCCCTTTGGGGATGTGCCCACAACCAAAGTACATGCCCCTGACAGGAATCAAACCCAGGACCCTTCAGTCTACAGGTCAAAGCTCTATCCACTGAGCCGAACCGGTCATGGCTCCCCCTGGGATTTTACAAATGGAGACTTCTAGGACCACAGAACCATTATCTTAGAACTTCCAGATTCTGCAAGCCCCTGGAGTTCTGGCTGTGCCACTTACTGGTCACTGTAACTAATTCCCAAAACCTGAACTCATTCCTACCCCCTCAAGAAATCTTGAGAGCATCTTACACTAAAAAGGCAAACCTTACTGTTAATCTAGAAGCGGTGTGTGCCCCCTCCCCTGCCCCCCAAGTCAAGAACCAAACCAGCCTTCCAGGACCTGACAGACTGGAATGGGCCAGTGGCCTCTTTCCACCCACAGTCCTCCGGGACAACAACTCTCCTGGTGCACTAGGTCCTAGAAACCAAATTACAAGCCGCCTCATAAATGCTGCTCGGCTATTTAATCAAGGGCCTCTGAGCTGGCACAGGGTCCTGAGTCCTGCACACAAATGAGGGATTTTTTACATGCAATTACCCTGCCATTTTCTTCCGAGCTGGGGTGTAATGGGAAACTGGAGCCCAGTGAACATCTGAAAGCCAGAATGGAAGCCCTCACCCACTTTCTTCAACGGCTGTAAAATTCAGCAAGTGCCAAAATCCCTTTTCTACCCGCGGTCAAGTTGTTTAGAAAACGGCCACCATTTTTTTATGTAGCAATAAGATAAAGTGCACCAAAAAACCTATCCACCCAGATTGGAGAATGTAATGTGAGATTTCTCCTCTTCTTTCTCTCTCTCTCTCTCTCTCCCTCTCTCTTTTTTGTTTGTTTGTTTTTTAAATCTCAAAACCTTTAGGGCCCTCTCCCACCCTTATCCTTAGAGCCCCACACCCCTCTCCCAGGGGCTGCGGAGTTGAAAGGAACTTTCTTAGAAACCGGCCCACCCGCTCTCCCCGGGGCCACGGCAGCGGGAAAGGGGGAGGGGCGGAGCCGGGCACGTGGCTGGCGGAGCCGCCGGCTCCGGGTTCGGGGCCGTGGGTCTTCCCCTCGGCGGAGTTCTCTCCCCCGCGCCGCTGCCTTTTAACCCCGCGCCCAGGCCGCCCCAGAATCCCGGCGCAGATTAGAGAACTGGGACTAGGACAGCGCGTACCCGCACGAAAGCGCCTCTGCCCCCGACAGCCCGATGGCAAATATGGACTGAATCGTTGACATGGAAACCGGACTAAAGTCTCGCTCGCTCCCTCACAGGAGAGTTCTTATCGCCGTCCCCGGCCGCACGGCACTCGGCAAACGCGGACTGGATTCGCCGCCGAGAGGATCAGGAGGGTTTCCTACTCGCAGCTCTAACTCCCGCGGCGGCGGCGGCGGCGGCGGCAGCCAGGGTGGGGGCAGGGCTGCCAGGACAAACCGACTGAAAATGGCAGAGGGTGTGCTCTCGTTTTACCCGGCTGTACAGTGTGCATGGATTGGGTCCGAGAACAAGGGCACAACCTATTACAATCCAGGCAAGTCAACTGCAAAATGTGGAGCCGAGGCCTGGAGAGTTTACCAAGAGAGGGAGACGTGTACAGGGAGGAAAGCCATTCCCCTCTCGCAGTGTGTTCCCCCAAGTGTTAGACATACAAAACTCAACAAACAAAAGATCGGGTTTGGCTCCTTCCTTTTCCTCACTCCTTTGAGGGGAACAAGTTTTAAGCCCAGGGAACCAGTAAGAATTTGCCTCGATTCCGAACTAGGGCGCGGGCAATGGGGTTGTGGCCCCCACACGTGTCCCCGCCGCGGCACAGGCAACAGACACCCAGCGGGGCTCTCTCCAGCGCGAACTGGTGCTGCGAGTTTGAGCAAAAGGGCAACTATGTCAGTTGACGGAAACCAGAGCCGAGTTCAAAGCCTGGCGTGGATTTCCGTCTGGAGCCGTCTGTTTCTTAAAGTTTGCAACTCCGTGCTCAGAAACAGCCCCAGCGGAGGCTTGGGAGCAGTGTGAAAAGTCTAGCACTGCCATCTGACAGCGAGCTGCAAAACTTTGGGCTGCATATTAAGCGAGGAAAGTGGATTGAAGCGAGAGTCTAGCAATTCATTATATGACTGGCTCCCAGACGGAAGCTGTAAAATGCGAACTGGATTGCCACGGAGAAAAATGGATGGGAGTCTGAATGGAGCTCCACGGCTCCTCGTGATAAAAGTGTGCCTGGCCAGCACCTAGAATCCCAACGGAGCAACTCCGGAGGAATCCAGCTTAGTGAGCGCTCGACAACCGTTTGTCTAGATGGTGCTTCTTCCACTCACCTCAAAGTTTTAAACAATTTGAGGGAATTTACATTTCAGAATAATGAATACATTTTTAGACATGTTAGTTTCTGATGATACTTTATTTTCCCCACAATAAGAGTAGCTCTGCTCTAAATATCCTTAGACATTTAAGCCAACTTACTTTTTTTGGACCGATATAAGAGAAGAATTACCCTCACCATCACCTCCCCAAAAAAGCTAAATATAAAAAATAAAATAAAGGTTCAGTCTGGGCTGGTTTGTGTTTAGTTTCAAATGTAACATAACTCACAGGGTCAATTTAACCATGAGAGGAAAAGTACCAACTCTCTTATACTCTAATTTGTATATTTTCCTTATCTACTAATCTCATTGGTGAGCTTGCTGACAGAGTAAAACTACTACTAATATTTTAAAGCCAAACAAACCTAGACTAGAGTTTTGTAAAAACCTCTCCTCCTCTTCCATCCCCTCTCCTCCCTTCCCTCCCTCCCTTCTCCTTCTTCCCTTCTCCTCCCTTCCTCTCCCCTCTCCTCCTCTCCTCTGTTCTCTCCTCTCTTCTCCAAACATTTCTATTGAGTCTCATTGAAGGTTTATCTATATTCACCAACTGATACAAAAATAATATATAAATAAAACTACTTAAAAAGAAGCTTGAAAGGCACTCTGTAGTCAATCAGAAGAGAATAACTTTACATTGGGTACTTAGCACACTAAACTTTTTAGATTTGGAGAGCTAAGCACCAACAATATTACTATAGGAAAATAAAGCCATTAATTAATCTTAATACTGAAGGATAACCAATCTAGAAAATTTTTCACACACGTAAAATGATTGTAGGGAAAATTTCTGAAAGTTGAGGGTAAAAAGAAGAAAATCAGAGGAAAATCAAATATTCTAACTGGGTATTTATTTTAACCCTGATTGCATAAAGCTCTTGGACTGCCATTTTACTGAGATAGGAAAAAGAATCAGAGTGGGTAAGTTTCTCATAGCAACTCTGGAATGGATCTGGAACGGAGTCTTTTGCTCCAACAAAGTTCTGTAGAAGAGAATTGGAAAGAGAAAGAAAAATTGTGTGAGCGCTGACAAAATGGAAGGAGGCAGGTATACAATCCTGTGAAACCGAATAGGAGCCTAAAACAGCAAATGTGCTGCCTGTTCTCTGCAAACACAACCACCTCAAGAGGTTACTCCAGCAGCAGCATCCCAGGCTTTTTATGTAAGAGTCAAAGAAAACCAGCCTGGCCTGTGTTGCTCAGCGGTTGAGCATGAACCTAGGAACCAAGAGGGTTCAATCCCCTGTGGGGGGCGTGCAGAAGGCGGCCAGATTCATTGACGTTTTCATCTCTCTTTCCCTCTCCCTTCCTCTCTAAAAAGATCAGTGAAAACATATTTTTAAAAAGAAAAATCCAAAGAAACCTATTAGGCATAGGACAGGAAGTGAATGGCCCTTAAGGGAAAGCATTCGGACTGCCTTGAACAGAGTGTAAACCTATCTAGCCCTACAGAAAGTAACTTACTCCCAAGATAAAAGAAAATCGGACTAAACGTAAGTGAAGTGTGGGATACTGTAGTAATGGTGATGTAGCATTCCAGTGAAAAGTAGAAAACTTACCAATGACATTAAGGGAAAACTGCCAGGAAAATTACAGTGGGTTTTGGCACTTTTCCAAATGACCACTTTCTGCCCTGAAATTTAACAACATTGAAACTGAATTCAGAAGCCACCAGAGGGGCTATTGGGTAGGGACTGGCAGAGTGGTTCTCAATGGTCTACTCCTCCAAAGAGGCTACTGGAGGCCTATCTACAAGCGTGTTGTTTTTTCCAGTCGTGCTGTGGATGAAAGACCAGGAGACAAAGGAGAAATAACCCAACACACTTCATCAAGCCTATCCAACAGGTCTTTATTTTTCTTTTTTAATCCTTACCTGAGGATATTTTTCCCATTAATTTTTAGAGAGAGTGGAAGGGAGGAGAGACACTGCAACCAAGTACTAGTACAAGCTCTTGAGCAGAATTGAACTCGAGACTTTTCAGTCCAAGAGTTGAGGCTCTAACCACTTAGCAAAACAGGGTAGGGCCAAAAAGGCCATTTAAAAACAGCACTGAGCCAAAACCGGTTTGGCTCAGGCGATAGAGCATCAGTCTGCAGATTGAAAGGTCCCAGGTTCGATTCCGGTCAAGGGCATGTACATTGATTGTGGGCACATCCCCTGTAGGGGTTGTGCAGGAGCCAGCTGGTTGATGTTTCTCTCTCATCGACGTTTCTAGCTCTATATCCCTCTCCCTTCCTCTCTGTGAAAAATCAATAAAATATATTTAAAAACAAAAACAAAAACAACAACAGCACTGTAACACACAAAACATTCCTCTCCTCCATAGCGTGTTTTCATTAATAGAGCCCATCCACAAACTACACTCAAACAAAAGAGTACATAGTGCCATGAACATTAGACTCTATTTTTGCTCCAAACACCAAAACCAGGATATAGTTTACATTTTAAAAAAATATGTTTTCTAAATTGATTTTTTAAAGAGAAAGGGAAAGGGAGAGGGAGAGAGAGAAACATGGTACCAGGGACTGAACTTGAAACCTGGGCGTGTGCCCTTAACTGGGAATCACACCAGTGACCTTTTGATGAACAGAAAGACATGCAACCAACAGAGTGAGCCACACCAGGAGAGGGCTAGGTTACATTTTGTTGTTGTTGTAATCCTCACCTGAAGATATTTTTTTTTCAGTGCTTTTGAGGGAGAGCAGAAGGAAGGTAGGGGCGGGGAGAGAGAAAGAGAAACTGATGTGAGAGAGACACATCAACTGGTTGCCTCATGCTCTGAGCACACCAGCCTGGGCACAGATTACATTTTTTTTTTTTTTAATGGGAAGTTCCTTTTGAGCCCAGAATAAATTCCAAGAGCGTATTTAAGTATCCCCCATCCCCAACCCAATAAATCACAGCTACCTAAAAATATGGACACTCTGTTCTTCACAAACTGAAGTTTATGGCTGATGTGTCTCCCCTTAAGTCCAGCTATAATTGAAAGTCCAGACTGTTCTAGAAAAGGATTCTAGTTAACTCCACACATACTTACTGTTTTTGTATGACCTAGCATTCAGTGTTTTCAAGATGGAATCATAGGAGAATTCAGGTACTACACCGCCTTCAAAATGAAGGTACTGTCTTATGGGTCAACACTCAACCACTGAGCCACCCCAGCCTGGAAAAATGCAAGTATTCCTCAGAAAGAAGCTTAGAGGTAAGAAGGTTGCAACCTGATTTACTGAAGATCTTTAGTAATCCATCATTAGCACAATCTGTAACTGATTACAGAGAGGTTAGATAGAAACCATTTTATAAACTTAACCAAATACTGCAGCCCAAGAGCCTATACTTTGAAAGTTATCTCAACATTTGAGGCAAATGTTCAGACTTCCATTCTAAGTCAAACTTCTGAATAGCTATATTCATTTATAACACTCATGATTTTAAATAGACTGTACCTGAAATACCTATGCACCTGTCCTTCTTCAGTAATCCTGAGTTGCATGCGCTGTTCTGATCAATTTTCACCGAAATGGATCTTCTACTGAGGTTTAGAAATCTTATGAGCATATTATTCTCTCAACTAGTACGACTATTGCTAATAATAAGATCATGCCAAAGCCATATTTACAAACTTCATGAAGTACCTTATCCCTTCCTTTAACTACCTGCCAGAATACTTATTTTTTTAAATATATATTTTATTGATTTTTTTTACAGAGAGGAAGGGAGAGAGATAGAGTTAGAAACATTGATCAGCTGTCTCCTGCACACCCCCCGCAACCAAGTTTCATGCCCTTGTCTGAAATCGAACCCAGCACCTTTCAGTCCGTAGGCCTACGCTCTATCCACTGAGCCAAACCGGTTTTGGCCAGAATACTTATTAATGCTATCTTTGGCAGTAGACATTTCAAAAGCCCCAGAACAATAAAATTCACAGGAGAGCCCTGCAACAGCAAGATACTAGTACTAAATGCAATAGAAAATCAGGAGCTGTCACACTGAGCCATTCATTGGTATCACCTTGTGAGTGACTCATATCCTTAGTGATCTGCTTATTGAAGATTAATTAATTTAGTAATTCATCTCCATTGTACACATTATGCTATCTGACCTAGTCAGTCTCTCCTTCTCCTCTACCACAGACTCACACATACATAAACACATGCCTCTGACATCATGTTTTGGTGTGTGAAGCCAAAATATGAGAAACATTTAACAAAAATAACAGGAGAAACATATTTTTTGAATTCAACAAATATTTATGTCTATTATGAGCTATATGTTGTTCCAGTTGCTTGGGACTCAGCAGAGAACAAAATGAAGGTCCCTGCCCTCATGGAGCTTACAATCTAGTGTTTATGACCACTTTGCCTGAATGCTGACCGTGACCCTGGGCAAATCTCTCCTCATATCCAATGCAGGAAGAAGCAGGCCTGGCCCAGATATGGATAACATGTCTGATGCACAGTAGATGCCAAACAGATACCACCTCCAACCCACTACCCAGAGAGTAGATCTGGCTGGAAGTTGACTTTTAATAATAAAATACAGGAGGGAGGGCAGAGGGAGTGCAGCAGGTGGGGCAGGGTGCTGCCACACCAGGATCTGGGCAGCCTACACAAAATGCTGCTGCTGCTGCTGCTGCTTGGTGGCTGCCTTGCTGGCAAAGTCCTTGGCCTTCTCTGTAGCTGCCAGTGCCGTCACCTTTGCCATCTCCTTTCCCTTCTTCTTGGCTTCCTTGGCTGTCTCAACAAGGGCTTTGGAAGGGGCCTCACCTTGCAACTTGGCCAAGATGTGGGAGAAACTTTTTGTGTGTGTGTGGGAGGTAATTTGTTTTTATTTATTTTTTTTAAATAAATTTTTATTGTTCATATTATTATAAATGTTCCTTCCCCCCGCCTCCATTGCTCTCCTCCACCAGGTTCCCACCCCACCCTCTGCCCTTTCCCCACTCCCCATTGTCCTCATCCATAGGTGCACAGTTTATGTTTAGTCTCTTCCCACATCCCCCTCTCCCCTTTTTCCCAAGAATCGTCAGTTCACTCCCCTTCCATACCTCTGATTCTATTATATTCAACAGTTAATATTGTTCATCAGATTTTTTTTTATTTCCTTGGTTTTTAGATTCGCTTGTTGATAGTTATGTATTTGTTGTTCATAATTTTTATCTTTATTTACTTTCTCTTCTGAAAGAACCCCCTTCAGCAGTTCATATAATTCTGGTTTGGTGTTGATGAACTCCTTTAGCTTTTTTTTATTAGTGAAGCTCTTTATCTGATCTTTGATTCTGATTGATAGCTTTGCTGGATAGATTATCTTTGGTTGTAGGTTCTCATTATTCATCACCTTGAATATTTCTTGCCATTCCTGTCTGGCCTGCATGGTTTCTGTTAAGAAATCAGCTGACAATCGTATAGGTGCTCCTTTATAGGTAACTACCTGTTTTGCTCTTGCTGCTTTTAATATTCTCTCTTTGTCTTTTGCTCTTGGAATTTTAATTATGATTTGTCTTGGTGTGGTCCTCTTTGGATTCCTTTTGTTTGGAGTTCTGTTCACTTCCTGGACTTGTAAGACTAATTCTTTCACCAGGTGGGGGAAGTTTTCTGTCACTATTTCTTTCAGTATGTTTTCAATATCTTGCTCTCTCTCATCTTCTGGGACCCCCATAATTCTGATGTTGGTTTGCTTGAAGTTGTCCCAGAGGTTTCTTACATTATCTTCAATTTTCTGGATTCTCTTGCCTTCTAGCTTCTGCAGAGGAGTGTCTTCTGGCTCTTTATGTTCCAAATCTTTTACTTGATTCTTGCGATCTTCTATTCTGTTTTTTGGACTCTGTATATTTTTTATTTCAGACAATGTATTCTTTATTTCTTGTTGATCTCTTATCATTTCTTGTTGATCCCTTATCATTTCTTGTTGATCCCTTATCATTTCTTATTGATTCCTTATTAATTCTAGTTGATCCCTTTTCATATCCTCTTAGGTCTTATCGATCTTTTCTAGGAAATTCTTGAAAAACCTTATAAGCGTAGATTTGAACTCTATATCCAGTCGCTTTTTGTCCTCCATTTCTTTCGTTTGTGATCTATTTCACCTGTGCATATGCACAGCTTCCCTGATGGGGTGGGGTTTCAGGGTGGAGCCTACAGCCTTGGTTTCCATCAGCCCTGCCCTATGCGGCTCCTGCATCTCAGGGTCCTTCAATACTCGCTGTGAGCGCCTCTGAGAGAAAGGTGCCCTTGATTTCTGCCTGCTACCAAACAGTCTAGGCTCTCCCCCACTGAGCCCGGTATTGGGGTTCAGTTCAGTTGGAAGTGGAGTTGGAGGTGGTGTTCAGAGCAGTCTGGAGCCCCTGTCTCCTTCCCGCCAGGGCAATCCCACGGCACAGCCAACCATCCCTTCTCTGCACGCAATGTGTGCGCCTCCGGGACCTCCTTTCGCTGCTCCCCTGGGTTCCACCTTACAGCCCAGCTCCCTCTGTTTGAGCCTGGGTCCCCAGGGTCTGGCCTAGAACTGGGGTTCAGAGCAGTCGGAATTGGGGCCCAACACAGTCAGAGCTTTTATCTCCTTCTGGCTAGGGAACGCCAGCCAGGCACTCAGCCGCCCTCCTCTCCGGCACCGTCCTCTCCATGTGCCGCGTGTCTCCGTACCTTAGGCTTTTACAGCTCCTCCACTCTTCCTTCTGGTTTTCTCCTTGCTTCTCGTTGTAGAATTTCCAGTCAGTCGACTTTCCTGTAGTTCTGGGTAATGTCCATTTTATATTTTAGTTGTATTTTATTGAAATTGTTGTGTGCGGCTGCAGCTAGGTGTTTACCTGTTCAGCCATCTTGGATTCTCCTGGGAGAAACATTTTTTAAACAACTAAAATTATGGAGGGAGCCTGGATAACAAGAGACATTTGTTGTCTTTATTTACTTTTATTGAATTTATTAGGGTGGCATTGGTTAATAAAATTATGCGTATAGGTTTCAGGGGTACAATTCTATAATACATCACCTGTACATTGTATTGTGTATTCACCACCCCAAGTTAGGTTTCTCTGTATACCCCTTTACCCTCTCCTACCTCCCCCACGCTCTTTCCCTCTGTGTTTTCTATTTTATTAAAGATTTTTACTTTTATACTTTTTTTGTTTTGGTTTGTTTGTTTGCTTTAGAGGGAGAGAGTTAGGGAGAGGGAGAAAGAGAAACATCGATGTGAGAGCAGACTGTCAACTGGCTGCCTTCTGCATGCCGCCATCAGGGATCGAGCTCACAGCCTGGGTATGTGCCCTGACCTAGAGTGGAACCAGCAGCCTTTTGGTTCATGGGATGCCACCCACCCAACCAAGCCATACCAGCAAGGACAAGATTTTTATTTCTATACTTTCAACTCCAGAACACACACTATATATATATATATATATATATATATATATATATATATATATCTCCTACCTAATAAAAGAGTCATATGCAAATGAACCATCACACCACTACACATATAAGCCACGCCCACCATCCACACCCACCAACCAATCAGAGCGAGTATGCAAATAAACTCAACCAAGATGTCTACCAGAAGGGAGGCTTGGGTTTCCCTGGCAACAGAGGAAGCCAAGCTTTCCACACACCCTGGCAGGCCCAGGCCTCCATGCAAGGCTACCAAGTTTCAATTATAGAAGGTAAACAAATCCAAACAGAAATGGCAGTAGCCTCGGATGGAGCAGGAGGCTTGGCTCCACTCTAGGCTACAAAGTTTCAATTGTAGAAGGTAAATAAATTCCAGATACCAGGGTTGCCAGGGGCGTGGCTGGCCTGCAAACCCCCACAGGCCCCTCACCCAGGCTACCTCATGCCCCAAGGAAACCCCACCCTGATCTGGGACACCCTTCAGGGCAAACCAGCTGGCCCCCACCTATGCACCAGGCCTCTAGCCTATCTAATAAAATAGTAATATGCAGATTGACCATCACTCCAGCACACAAAATGGCTGCCCCAATGTGGTCAAAAATTCTGCCGCCATGTGGACACAAGATGGCCAGCAGGGGAGGGCAGTTGGGAAGGACCAGGCCTGCAAGGGAGGGCAGTTGGAGGCGATCAACCCTGTAGGGGAGGGCAATTGGGAGGGACCAGGCCAGCAGAGGAGGGAAGTTGGGGGCAATCAGGCTGGAAGGGAGCAGTTAGTCATCAATCAGGCTGGCATGGGAGTGGTTAGGATGATCAGGCTGGCAGGCAGAAACAGTTAGGGGAAATCAGGAAGGCAGGCAGGTGAGCAGTTGGGGTCCAGCAGTCCTGGATTGTAAGAGGGATATCCAACTGCCCGTTTAGGCCCAACCCACCAGAATCGGGCCTAAACAGGCAGTCAGAGATCCCTCAAGGGGTCCCAGATTGGAGAGCATGCAAGCTGGGCTGAGGGACACCCCACCAACCCGCCCCCCATGCACGAATTTCATGCACCGGGCCTTTAATATATATATATATATATTTCACTGCCATTTTCCAAATTAGTTAATCAGAATGAAGACATGGGGAAGGAATTTACAGGAATGGACTACTGCAAAGATGAAAATGTTAGAGGTGTTCTTGCTAGTAAATGGGGGAGGGGAGTGACTAAAGAGAAGAAAAGCGTTAAAGGAAGATGACCTACCTGATATTCAAGGCAAAGATCCTACACTTTTTAAAAATATATATTTTTATTGATTTTAGAGAGGAAGGGAGAGGGAGCGATAGAAACATCAATGATGAGAGAGAATCATTCATCATCTGCCTCCTGCACGCTCCACACTGGGGATCATCGAGCTCTCAACTGCAACCCAGGCATATGCCCTGACCGGGAATCTGGGAATCCAACCATGACCTCCTGGTTCATAGGTCAACACTAAACCACTGTGCCACACTGGCAGGCAAAGATCCTACACTTTGACAAGATGGGGGTAGGGGGTGTTCAGGGTGATAATGGCTACACATAAGAGCCTACACTTTGAAAGTTATCTCAGTATTTGAGGCAAATGTCCAGACTTCCATTCTAAGTCAAACTTATGAATAGCTGTATTCATTTACAAATTGTAATACTCAAAATTTCAAATAGACTCACAAAATTTGGTTATATGGACTACATATGCTCAGAATCCTGACAGCAAAGGTTATCTATGAGTCAAATAATTATCTCTTCAGCATGATACTTTGAACCAGTCTAGAAATTTACATTTTAAAAATTTTGGATGTTAATCCTCTCACCCAGTTTACCATAAATGGGAGGTCCTCTGACAATTACTCTTCTGTGATATACAACACTGTCTGCAGACCTTTAAAACAGTTCCTCATGCCGAAACCGGTTTGGTTCAGTGGATAGAGCATAGGCCTGCAAAACAAAAGGTCCCAGGTTCAATTCCAGTCAAGGGCATGTGCCTTGGTTGCGGGCACATCCCCAGTGGGGGAGGGGGATGTGTGCAGGAGGCAGTTGGTCGATGTTTCTCTCTCATCGATGTTTCTAGCTTTCTGTCCCTCTTCCTTCCTCTCTGTAAAAACTCAATAAAATGTATTTAAAAAATAAATAAATAAAATAAAAATAAAACAGGTCCTCATATTGTGATGACCCCAACCATAAAATTATTTTCATTGCTACTTCATAACTGTAATTTTGCTACTGTTATGAATCATAATGTAAATATCTAATATGTAGGATGTCTTAGGTGACCCCTGTGAAAGGGTCATTTGACCCCCAAAGAGGTCAAGACCCACAGGTTGAGAACTGCTGTGATAACAAAGAGAAAAGAAAAACAAGGAAAAATATAAGGCGTGGCATTCCCAGTCTATGGGACCTTACAGACATTTTGGTGAGTACAAAGAAAGTAATGAATGTTAAAAGTACTTATCTCTCTCCCGCTGAGACTGGTTTGGCTCAATGGATAGAGCGTTGGCTTGGGGACTGAAAGGTCCCGGGTTCGATTCCGGTCAAGGACATGTACATTGGTTGCGGGCACATCCCCGGTAGGGGGTGTACAGGAGGCAGCTGATCGATGATTCTCTCTCATTGATGTTTCTAACTCTTTATCCCTCTCTTCCTCTCCGTAAAAAATCAATAAAATATATTTTTTAAAAAATAAAATAAAGTACTTATAAAAGTTGGAATGGTGTTTACCCTAAACTCTAAACATGTACCAGTTGACAGCATTCAATTCTTCTATAATTTAAAAAACAAATAAAGAAGAAAAATTGTTGAAGTCTCCATACTGCTTAGGCCTTCATATAGGTAATGCTGAGTACACAATGATAGGAAGGTGTTGGCTAGGGGTTACATTTATAAAAGTGTCAAAATAAAATAAAAGAGTGATTTAACAAAGAGGAAGAAACAAATTTTACTAATGCTGCATGCCAGGAACTTCCAGTGACAATTAGTATTTGCTACATATTCTTCCAGAAACCAGGAAAACCAAGGAGATAAAGTCAGCCTAAAAGTGGGAAGAACCCTAGCCAGTTTGGCTCAGTGGATAGAGCGTTGGCCTGCGGACTCAAGGGTCCCGGGTTTGATTCTGGTCAAGGGCATGTACCTTGGTTACGGGCACATCCCTTCCTCTCCCTTCCTCTCTGTAAAAATCAATAAAATATTTTAAAATTTTTTTTAAAAAAAGAAAACAAACACTTTGAGCAGGCCCTTGCATATCTGTAACATTAAGAGAATAGCCCAACTATAAAGTCCAAGTATAACAGGGGAACTAGACACTCAGTGCTCACCTATTGCTGCAATCCATGGACCCTCCCCAGGCCAAAGCGCCTCCAGAAGGAAGACGCTGCATCCTTACTCCAGCCCAAGCTGTGTGCCTGTGATGTCATGTAATTTACAGCAGGAATCCCTCTTCCATGGGGAGCTATTGAGGAGCAGCTCCGTTCCAAAACAGGGTGTTCCAAATTGCCTTCCTCTGTGGGCTTCCCGGAGGGCCAGGCATTAAGAGAACTTGCCTGCTATACCTTTAAAGGAGAAGGAAAACAGCAGAGGCCCTAAACCAAAATGAGGCAACTCAGTTTAAAAAAAAAAAAAATTCTTAACAAAAAAGAAAATCATTTCAGATTTGCACTTAAGAATCAAGGAGACCAAAATTCCTTGCTGAATATTCTGAATGTTTTTCTTTAAATTCTTTAATACCAGAATACCCCCTACCACAGAAGCACACACCTATGTATTCAAAGTTGTGTTTCATGTGGATTTTACTAGATCTTTAACAACAATGCCTTCTTGGCATTGAGTGGGTAGCCCAGTTGGTGAGAGCGCCGTCTGATATGACAAGGTTTTGGGTCTGATCCCCCAATCAGGGCACATCCAAAAACCAACCAATGAATGCATAAATAAATGGAACAGCAAATTGATGTTTCTCTCTCTCTCAAAATCAAATAAATTTTTTAAAAAGGGGTCTCTTAAAACAACAACAATGCCTTCTTCAAATGTATGAAGAAAAATAATCTTAGAGAAACGTCTCCTTCACAACCAATATTTCACGACTTAGGAGATTTAAAAGAAAATATGGAGTGATGCATACATGAAAAGGAGAGTGAGCTAAATTCTTTCATCTCACACAAATTTGACATCATTAATAGTAGTTATCCCATGAGTAACTATGATGTGTGTGCCATACAGTCTCTAGTACTCACAAAAATCTGCTGAGTATTATTATGCTCATTCTACGGATGGAGAAACTGAAGCTCAGATAGATTAAGTAACTCAAGGCCATGACACTGGTAAATGATAGAGCCAGGATTCAAACCCAGCTTGCTTACAAATTTCGAGCTTTTCAATAAAATGGATAATAAATCCCACATGTTAGTAATGTATTTTTTTTTCAAGATATCAGTATTAACTGTTATTAGAAGCATCATATAGCTAATATGACAAGGTATAAGTAAAAATATTTAATTGATATTTTAACTTCAGTACAAAGCTGACACCATACAGATCCCAAAGAAAAAAAATAATAATTTCATTGGACCTCTTAAAGCCTCTCTAGTCAAATTGTGATTTCAAGACTAGAAGCTTCAGGATAACCTGGGAGCTTTTTAGAAATGCACAATCTCAGACATTTTTAATAACAGCTTTAATGAGATATAATTACAATTCACCATTAAAGCGCACAATTCGATGGTTTTTAGCTTATTCAGAGTTGTGAGACTATCGCCACAATCAATTTTAGAACATTTCATCTCCCCAAAAGAAACCCCCTACCCTTTAGCAGTCCCCCCCATCCTCCCCTGCCCCAACAACCACTAATCTACTTTCTGTCTCCAAAGATATGCCTATTCTGAGCATTTCATATAAATGAAACTGTCCAACGTATAGTCTTTTGTGATTGGCTTCTTTCATTTACTATGCTTCAAGATTCATCTACATTGTTCATCAACTCATCTTGATCCTTCTTTAGAAGGGGCTATTCTTTCAGCAGATGTGTGGGTGCCAGGCAATATGACCTCCTCACCCGCTCCTCTCTGCAGAGCTCCTGAGCACCACCACTCTCCTAGAAGACGCTCTCCTCTCATTACGAACTACCCTAATAAGGACTTCTTTAACAGAGTTCTTTCTTTCCCACCTTCTCCCTGGGATTTAGCAGCTTAAGTACAGCTGGCCCTTGGCCAAGTTTCTCTCCACAACACCTGCAGGCACTACCAGTGCTGCCACCTTATGCCCATTTCTTGAAGTAGTGGACACTGGTCAGACGCCTTCTTACTTCCTAGAAACCATGCACTTTTGCTGTTTCCACAGCAATCAAGGCTGTGTGACTCAGGACAGAGTTACCAGGAGAGGTCGGGGGTGTGCTGTGGGGGAAATGCATGCCTGGCACTTTGGAACAACTAAAGGTGCAGAGAAAGAAGTGCAAATGCACTGGGAGCTGAAGGGGGATGTGATTCTGTACGCTCTCTCCCTGAGTCTCCTGGCTGTTTTTTTTTGTTTTGTTTTTTTTAGCTCCCATTTCTCTTCCTTTCCTCCGTTCACTTTCATTTCCCTATGTCATTCTTCACAGAACAGGGAAACTAACCCTCTCCCTCCCTGCTCATCTCTACCTGATTGTTTGCTTTTGCCACTTCCAGTAGCACAACAGTTGTGTACTTAGACATCTGAGTATGCCGTTACTTCTACGAAAAAGAGGATCAGTCTAAACATTCTGTTCTACTGAGCAGCAAAACAAGGAAACATTCTCCCAAAATAAAGATGTCTTCTTCAATAAATGAAGCTATACAAAGCCAAATTTTTCTTATGAAACATAAACTAAAAAAAACAACTGGCATAGTAACAAAAGCACTTTCCCTAGATGGGCATGCCTGGATTTGGGGCCTTGTCTGAGTTCATTTTGGAGCCTATAGTTCCATTACAGACTATTATAAACCACCTTGTACTCCCTGAGGAGCCCTGATATCCCCTTATCCCAAGGTTATGCCCTTATTCCAGCGAAAGGCTTTCCAAATTAAGGTTTCAGGTCCCTCAAGCTCTCACTGCTACTCTGCCATATTCATTCAAGCAATGTTTGGATAGTATTACATACCAGCCCTGCGCTGTACACAAGGCAGACAAGGTTCCAGCTCTCAGGAGGTTTTGTTCCGCAGGGCGGGGGAGGATACAGAATGGTAGACTGCCACCCTAATAGACCTGTCTTGTGCTTGGCTAATTCTCTTAGTGTGTCCTGATGAATCTTGCTCTTCTTGAGTGAGGCAGGCAAGAAAGACTTTGCTGCCTTGGACAGCAAGGAAGAAAAGGAATCTGGACTCAGGTATCTGGACTCTTGCTGGTAGCTTTGCAGATCCTCCTGCCTCCGACCTTTGGCCCTTGAATGACTCCCTGAGAACTGGAGAGGTATCACAAAGGCTGAGAATCATAACGTCATGACATCATTAACTCCTTAGACAATAGCTTCTGTGTATTAGGCATTATTTAGAAATTGTTCTTATGTATAATCTTCGTTCATTTAAGTTTCATATTATTTGGCAGTATAAATAATTTACATTGTGGGTTTGTTTGTATGATCATCCTTTAAGCTTTGGGAACTCAGAACACGGTGTCACATAACTTTCCTATTTTTCTACTCTTTTTTGTCTTTCAAAGAGCTGGGCATACCAAGGGAAGCTTGTTGAACTTTTATGGTTAGTCATCTTGTAGAGGAATACATTATTTATTCTCTCTTGCTTTGGGGGATCAAAGCAACCAACCAGATCTAAAGACACGTTTGGAAGATCTGTCGATGTAAACAGGTTTGTATTTACTCTGACTTCGCTATTACAATTTAGAAAAGCTTCCTTTGTCTAACACCTTTGGAGAATGTGAAAAGACTGAATTAATTTTCTAAATAGTTGAAACTAATCTGTTTAAATACAAAAAGTTTTAAAAAGTATTTTATATAAAATAGGTCCTGGCCTATTTGAAAAGTATAGCAAATATAATTCATCCTCTTATTTTCTTTGTTAATTATTAGCATTTAGAACTAGAATACAAAGTAATGCATCTTTGGGAAATATTAAAATATAATAGGTCCCTAGCCAGCTTGGTTCAGCGGATAGAGCAGATAGAGCGTCTGCCTGCTCGCAGACCAAAGGGTCCTGAGTTCAATTCCAATCAAGGGCACGTACTACCTTAGCTGCAGGCTCCTCCTTGGCCCGGCCCTGGTCAGGGCTCTTGAAGGAGGCAACCAACTGATGTGTTTCTCTCACATCGATGTTTCTCTCTCTTTCCCTCTCTCTCCCACTCTTCCTAAAAAATCAATGGAAAAATATCCTCGGGTGAGGATTAATAAAATACAATAGGCTCTGCTGGTTGGAGTGTTGTTCTGTGCATCAAAGGGTCTCAGGTTCCATTCCCAGTCAGGACACATGTGGGTTTGATCTCTGGTATGGGTTTTTGCAAGAGGCAGCCTGGAATGGGTGCTTGCAAGAGGCAGCCAGCCAATTAATGTTTTGTCTCTCATGTTGATATTTCTCTCTCTTCTTCTCCCTGCCTCTGTCTCTGAAATTAGTGAAAACATGTCCTTGGGGAGGATTAAAAAGAAAAAAACCTAAAAATAGATAGATAGGTAGGTAGATAGACAGGTAGATAGATTGATAGGCTCTTTTCTCTACCCAAAATGATTCAAGGCTGCTGTGTATTTTTGTTCTTTTATAATGTCCTTTCTGTCCCCCCTCCCCTTTTTTTGTTTTTTTTGTTTTTTTTGTTAATTCTTACCAGGGGATATTTTTTTCCATTGATTTTTAAGAAAGAGTGAGAGAAGGGGGTGGGTGTGGGAAGAAGCATTGCCTTGAGAGAGACACATCAATTGGTTGCCTCCAGAATCAAACAAGCAACCCTTCAGTTCGGGGGGCCAACGCTCTAACCAAAGAACGAAACGGGCTAGGGCTCCCCTTCTTTTGTTAAGCTGTTAGAGAGTACCTCTTGCCACTTACTGGGTACTTGGCTTTGGCAGCTCTTTTCCTAATCTGTTTCCTGGGAAACCAGGTAATCAAGTTTATTAAATTGTGTGTAAAGTAAGAGCAAATAGGTTTTGAGAGTCTTTCCTGGAAGTGAGTAGTATTGGCTTTTCAGTAGCAGTTCGATGTTTCTTTTCACTTGCTTTAGTATTCTCAATTCCCCTACAGAGGCCCTAGATTGTTGGACAAATTACCTTCTGTAGGAAACTGAGGTGTTATCATAGTACTTTTCTGCTAACACAATTCAACTAGATATGATTTTCTCCATCAAAAGTTCTCCTTTGTTTCTAAAGTACTCTTTTTGGTTCCCCTTGACTTCTGATTTCAAACCATTAGTCCTTATGATATGGGCATAAAGAAAACCCAAATAACTTAGAAACCTGGTAAGACTTAAAGATTTTATAGAGAGCCTTCCAAATACTTTTTTTTTTTTCCCTGATAGGGAAAAGGCCCAAGTTGTAGTCTTAAGTTAAAGCCAATTTACTCAATTTTTAAAATGTAAGAGCTATCATTTAAAATTGAGTGTTGCTTGGCTGGTGTGGAACAGTGGTTGAGTATTGACCTGTGAAACAGAAGGTCACGGTTCAATTCGTGGTCAGGGCACATATCTGGAGTGTGGGCTTGATCCCCAGTGGGGGGCTTGCAGTAGGCAGCCCATCGATGATTCTCATTATTAAGGTCTCTACCTCTCTCTCCCTCTCCCTTCCTCTCTGAAAGCAATAAAAATATATTTTAATAAATAATGTTGAGTGTCCATTATATGCCAGATGTACATATTTTATTTCCTATACTTAGAATACTGCTGCAAAGCAGTAACAACCCTACTTTACTTTACATATGTGGAAAACAAACTAATAGATATAAGTGACTTAACAAGGGTCAAAGGGACAGTAAGTGTATGAGCTGAGATTCAAATTCAACCCTAAATTAAAAATTTGCATTCTCGACGGGGGGGGGGGGGGGGGGGAGGTGGGGGGGGTTGTGCAGCCAGGAAGAGGTCATTGGGGGAAAAGGAGACTTATGTAATACTTTAAACAACAAAGAATTTAAATTAAAAGAGAAAGAGTGCATTCTCTTCTCTTTTTAAACTAGAAAACAGAAATTTATTTCTCAAATAATAGTCAGGAAGGTCCTGGAGAGCAGACTGCTCTGCTCTACTGGTTAGTCAAGAACTTGGATTCCTCTCACATTGTTCCTTTGCCCTGCTTAAGGATTTCACCTCCCTTGCATGATCAAAGCTCAGTCTCAGACACATCTGGCCCAGCTTGCTCTGGAGTGGCAGAGGATAGACAAGAGTGAGCAAGAGATGGTTCAAGTGCCTGTTCTGTTGACCAAAAGGAGGAATAGGAGATCTGGGAGCTCCTGGATGAATGAGGAAGATTAAGTACTAGGGCACCCATCTCCCCACCTCTACCCACCTCCCTTCCTCTGGTACCCAGATCTAACAATCTACTCTCAGAGTTTGCATCCTTTCTATTAAATCAAGTTGCCTATCATATACTATTACTGAAAGGTAACAAGAAGGTATACAGCATGTATTCTGGTAACATGGCCAACATGATCATGAACCTACTGGTAATAAATGCTGTGGTATCAGTTTTACTGAATTAAAAATAAACTCCTCTGATAATGCCTCTTGACCAAACCAAATTTAAATAAGAGGTCTATCTCAGAGACAGAGTAAATCAGAGGAAGAATAGTAGCATTTTCTAGTCCAAATGCTCTTTCAGTTTGGCAGATGGAGAACACAGGAAATGCACATTCCATAAGATATGTGGAGCTGCTGAAACCGGTTTGGCTCAGTGGTAGAGCGTCGGCCTGCGGACTGAAAGGTCCCTGGTTCAATTCCGGTCAAGGGCATGTACCTTGGTTGCGGGCACATCCCCAGTAGGAGGTGTGCAAGAGGCAACTGGTCGATGTTTCTCTCTCATCGACGTTTCTAGCTCTCTATCTCTCTCCCTTCCTCTCTGTAAAAAATCAGTAAAATATATTAAAAAAAAAGATATGTGGAGCTATAGTCTAATCTATCTCTATGCTGAAACTGGCAAATTCAAGGATACTAAGTACAGATTCTACAATTAGAAAGACTCCTTTGAGAGTTAATGCCATTCAAAAGACTAGAAAGTCCAAGTGGTAACAAGATTTGGATAATTTATAATACATGGAACAGTAAAGCCAAGAGCAAAATTCCTCAAGACTGTAGTGTTTTTTTCCCCCTAATTTAATAAATCTTTATTGTTCAGATTATTACAATTGTTTCTCCACCCACCCCCCAATAGCTCACCACTACTCTGTCCCCACCCCACACTCTACCCTTAACTCCCCCACACACACTGTCCTCATCAATAAGTGTATGATTTTTGTCCAGTCTCTTCCCGTACTCCCCACACAGACACCCCTTTCCCCCTGAGAATTATCAATCCCCTCCCATTCTATGCCCCTGATTCTATTATATTCACCAGTTTATTCTGTTCCTCAGATTTTTAATTCACTTGACTTTTATTTTTTTATTTTTTTAAGTAAGTCTTTATTGTTCATATTATTATAAATGTTCCTCATTTTTCCCCCACCATTGCTCACCTCCACCAGGTTCCCACCCCACCCTCTGCCCTTTCCCCAACCCCCATTGTCCTCATCCATAGGTGCACAGTTTTTGTTCAGGCTCTTCTCGCACCCCCCACTCCCCTTTCCCCCGAGAATCATCAATCTACTCCCCTTTCATATCTCTGATTCTATTATATTCACCAGTTAATATTGTCCATCAGGTTTTTTAATTCTCTTGGCTTTTAGTTTCACTTGTTGATAGTTACATATTTGTTGATCATAATTTTTATCTATATCTTCTTCCTCTTCCTAAAGAACCCCTTTCAGCAATTCATATAATTCTGGTTTGGCGGTGATGAACTCCTTTAGCTTTTTTTTATTTGTGAAGCTCTTTATCTGGCCTTCGATTCTGAGTGATAGCTTTGCTGGGTAGAGTATTTTTGGCTGTAGGTTCTTGCTATTCATCACCTTGAATATTTCTTGCCATTCCCGTCTGGCCTGCATGGTTTCTGTTGAGAAATCAGCTGACAATAGAAAGGGTGCTCCTTTATAGGTAACTACCTGCTTTGCTCTTGCTGCTTTTAATATTCTCTCTTTGTCTTTTGCTCTTGGGATTTTAATTATGATGTGTCTTGGTGTGCTCCTCTTTGGATTCCTTTTGTTTGGGGTTCTGTGTGCTTTCTGGACTTGTAAGTGTATTTCTTTGCCCAGGTGGGGGAAGTTTTCTGTCACTATTTCTTCCAGTATTTTTTCGATATCTTGCTCTCTCTCTTCTTCTGGGACCCCCATAATTCTGATGTTGGTTCGTTTGAAATTGTCCCAGAGGTTTCTTACACTATCTTCAACTTTCTGGATTCTCTTATCTTCTTGCTTCTGTGGAGGAGTGTCCTCTGGCTCTTTGTGTTCCAAATCTTTGACTTGATTCTTGGGATCTTCCATTCTGTTTTTTGGACTCTGTATATTTTTTATTTCAGACAATGTATTCTTTATTTCTAGTTGATCCCTTTTCATATCTTCATAGGTCTCATTTATTTTATCGGCCTTTTCTAGGAAATTCTTGACAAACCTTATAAGCGTGGTTTTGAACTCTATATCCAGTCACTTCTTTTCCTCCATTTCTTTTGTTTGTGATCTGTTTCCTTGTCTTGGCATTTTCACAGCTTCCCTGAGTTGGTAGGGTGGCTTTGTGTGCTAAGGTGTCCTATATGGTTCAGTGAGTCAGCCTCCCAGTTACCAGAGGTGGACAGTCTTGGTGTAGCCCTTTGTGGGCTGTGTGTACAGTCTTGTTAAGCCTTGCTTGTTGTTGGTATCACTGGGAAGCGTTGGTCACCAAGCCAATTGGCTATGAGGATCAGAAATGTCTCAGCTAGGAGGGTTTCTGTATTCCGCTTGGATGGGGCGGAGTCTCGAGGTGGCACAGCCAAGCTTTGGTGAACCCCGCACGATTGGTTGCAGGCTGGTTGCAGGCCCATGCACACCTCTTTGGTATAGGAGCAGACAAGCTTTGGATTCCTATCTGTCACTCCCTAGGAGAGTCCTATTCGCTGCAAATGAGAAAGCTAGCCATTGGAAGGGCTTCTGTGCTCCGCTTGGTTGGGGCGAAGTCTCAGGTGGTGCAGACAAGCTTTATTCAGCCCCTCCCTATGAGGGTCTGGTTTCTGAGTCCTGCAGTAATGGCCACTGGCTTCACACACCTCTAAGAGATCTCTGCCCACTGCCCGACAGTCTGGCCTCTCCCTGTCTAGGGCCGTCTATCAGAGCAATAGGGTGGTTCTGTTTTCCTCTCGAACAAGAAAGCCAGCCAGCCGCCCATTAGCTGTCCACCCTCTCCGCGCAGGGAGTAAGCCAGTAGCGAACTCGTCCCGCCCTCTCCACGCTCTGCAAGCAAGCCAGCAGCTAAGCCTGGCAGCCGCCTTTTCACACACAAAGTTCTCTGCACCTTCACAGCTCCTGAGGTTCATCGTGCCTTCTCTCTCCTTCCCAGATGGTAGAGCCTACTCTCAGCCAGCCGTTCGGCGCTTCAGGGAGATGTTTCCCCTGTTTTTTAGTTCTAAATTCAAATTTGTTGTGGTAGGCTGCATTCGGGTGTCTACCCTATGCTGCCATCTTGATTTCTCTCAATTCACTTGACTTTTAGATTCACTTGTTGATAGATATGTATTTGTTGTTCATAATTTTTATCTTTACTTTTTTCTTCTTTTTCCTCTTTTTAAAGAACACCTTTCAGCATTTCATATAATACTGGTTTGGTGGTGATGAACTCCTTTAGCTTTTTCTTATCTGTGAAGCTCTTTATCTGATCTTCAATTCTATTTTTATTTTTATTTTTTGAGCTTCAATTCTAAATGATAGCTTTGCTGGGTAGAGTAATCTTGGTTGTAGGTTCTTGCTATTCATAAGTTTAAATATTTCTTGCCATTCCCATCATAGTTTCTGTTGAGAAATTAGCTGATAGTCGTATGGATGCTCCCTTGTAGGTAACTAACTGTTTTTCTCTTGCTGCTTGTAATATTCTCCCTTTGACTTTTGCTCTTGGCATTTTAATTATATTATGTCTTGGTGTGGTCCTCTTTGGATTCATTTTGTTTGGGGTTCTGTGTACTTCCTAGACTTGTAAGTCTATTTCTTTCACTAGGTGGGGGAAGTTTTCAGTCATTGTTTCTTCAAATAGATTTTCAGTGTCTTGCTCTCTCTCTTCTTCTGGCACCCCCATAATTTGGATGTTGGTACGCTTGAAGTTGTCTCAGAGGCTTCTTACACTATTTTTAACTTTCTGAATTCTCTTCTTGCTTCTGTGGAGTGTCCTTTGCCTCTTTGTATTCCAAATCTTTGACCTGATTCTTGCATTCCTCTAGTCTGCTGTTGGGTTTCTGTATAATATTTTTTATTTCAGTCAGTGTATGTTTAACTTTTAGTTGATCCTTTTTCATATCCTTGAGGGTCTCATTAAATTTATTGGCCTTTTCTAGGAAATTCTTGAAAAACCTTATAACCATGGTTTTGAACTCTATGTCCAGTTGTTTATTCTTCTCCATTTCTTTCATTTGTGACCTGTTTCCTTGTCTCCTCATTCCGCTGCTTCCCTGAGTTGGTAAAGTAGCTTTGTGTGCTGGGTGTCCTGTATGGTTCAATGAGTCAGCCTCCCAGTTACCCGAGATGGACACTCTTGGTGCACCCCTTTGTGGACTGTGTGTACAGCATTGTTGTAGTTAAGTCTTGATTGTTGTTGGTGTCACTGGGAGGAATTGACCTCTAGGCCAATTGGCTGTGAGGACCCGCTGTGCCTATAACAGAAAAATTGCTATGCTGGAGACACGTTTATGGGACAGGACTTGTTCCAGTAGGTCTTTGGTGCTGAGTCTGCCTCTTGAATGTGTCCCATATGAGAGTAGTTGAAATCTGGTGTCATCTCACACCAACGACTAGATACACTAGTTTATGGATCTCCAATAGAATGTAGGTCAGTTACTGTTTGAGGCCACGTAGCAGGAGCTACAGCAAGAACTATAGTTTTCTTCTCTTTGCTTGGGATTTGGCGGTTTTGGAGCAGTCTGACTGGAGCTGCAGTTTATTTCCTTAAGCTGCCACAGGGCAGGCCATTTGTATGTGAAAACCACTGTATGGAGCCTGGGCAGGTTTGTAGAATGTGCAGGGCGGAGTCTCAGGGCGGGGCAGGGTCACTAGGCTGGGGCGTGGCAAACAGCAATGGCTGTCGTCAGCCATCTCTGCCTTTCCATATTTCCAAGTCCCCACGTCCCCGCGCTCCAGCACCGTAAACAATGATTGCCGGGCACACCTATGCAAAAAAGTCACCCTCACTTTCTGACAATGGCCGACAGACTAGCTTCTCCCCGTAGTTGTCTGGGTTCCCTACATGTCCCCAGAAACTGGATTTCAAAGTGATTGGGAGCTTGTTTCCCTTCTGGTTTAAAAAAAGCCGAGGGCCCAGTCACCCGCCACCAGCCCAATTCAGGTGCCTCCGTACCTCAGCTTTTCAGCATTTGTGCTCCTTTCTCTTTCCTTCTATTTATAAGACTTCCATTCAGCCAGCTTTCCCATAGTTCTGGGTGGTAGACAATTTGTCTTTTAGTTGTATTTTTTTTAATATGTTTTATTGAATTTTTATAGAGAGGAAGGGAGAGAGATAGAGAGCTAGAAACGTCAATGAGAGAGAAACATTGACCAGCTGCCTCTTGCACACCCCCTACCAGGGATGTGACTGCAACCAAGGTACATGCCCTTGACTGGAATCGAACCTGGGACCTTTCAGTCCTCAGACCGATGCTCTACCACTGAGCCAAACCGGTTTTGGCTTTTAATTGTATTTTTGAAATTGTTGTGCAAGGTGGCAGTTCAGTTGTTTACCTATGCCACCATCTTGGTTTCTCTCCAAGACTGTAGTTTTTACAGTAGTACTCATAAATGATCATGTGTGCAAATATCATTATTGTGATATCAAAAACTCAGCAGATAGTTTTAAATTAATGTTTATTTTATGTTACTATGAACTTTATAGAATAACTGTTAAAGTCATTCTTAGTGGGAAAAGTACATCTAAAATATCATGTATAGCCCAGGTAGTGGTTGAGTATTGACTTATGAACCAGGAGATCAAGGTTCAGTTCAGTTCCTGGTCATGGCACTTTACTGGGCTGCAACTCCATCCCCACTAGGGGTTGTGAAGAGGCAACCAATCAGTGATTTCTCTCATCATTGATGTTTCTATATCTCTCCCTCCCTCTCCCTTCCTCTCTGATATCAATAAAAATATTTTTTTTAAATGTATACCAGAACAGCCCTATCCAGTTTGGCTCAGTAGATAGAGCATCGACCTGCAGACTGAAGGGTCTGGGGTTCGGTTCCAGTCAAGGGCAAGCTTGATCCCTGGCCCTGGTGGGGGCATGTGTAGGAGATACCCAAGCGTTGTATCTCTCTAACATTGGTGTTTCTGTCTGTCTCTGTCTCTCCCTCTCCTTTCCACTCTCTTTAAAATCAATGTAAAAATATCCTCAGATGAGGATTAACAAACAAACAAAACAAAACAAAAAAGAATTTCCATGGGAATAGCGGCAGGTTAGCAGAGGTCAATGGTGGAGAAAAGGAAACAAATGTAATACTTTCAACAACATAAAGAAATATCAACAACAAATTTATCTTAAATTGCTGAAGTACAATGACCACCATAAAACACAGATCCTGGTAAAGAAGCAAAGACACAGCATTTAAGCTGACTCTTTGAAAGTACTCTCATGTTCAAACATTTCCATTTAGATCATATCTAGAAAGAAAAAAAAAGGGAAGGGAGGCAGGGAGACATAGTAATGCCATCAATGGACCACACAGCGTTGAAGATGGTCTCCTAACAAAGTCAGAGTAGCCACCAATATAAACATGGTATTTGAATGAAACATTCAGGCATGATGCTCTAGGACTGGGCTTTGTTCATGTGAAGTTGATATAAAGAGCATCTCAGCTCCAATTGTGGCTTGCTCACCGAGAGTCTTTTCATTGCAGTGGTCATTGTGAAAGGAGCTCTGATTACTGACAACATCCACAAACCTGGTAATTAACAGTTCCTATACCTATGAAATAACCATGAAGACCTGAATTCTACCCCTCAGAGAAGTAGCCAACATCATTAGGTACTCAACTTCATAACATATTCTCAAGATACTAGTCCAATGGTAATATTCATTCAACATATATAATTTAAAGGTCTGTGTTTTGCCTGACACTATTGTAAGTGTTAAAGATACAGAGGTGAATAAAGTGAACAAAAGCCTCTTCGCTTACAAACTTACATTTTAGTGATGGAAGACAGACAATAAAAAAAATAATTAAAGCCATAGCTGGTTTTGTTCAGTGGATAGAGCATCAGCCTGTGTACTCAAGGGACTTGAGTTCAATTCCGGTCAAGGGCACATGCCTGGGTTGTGTGTGGTGCAGGAGACAGCAAATCAATGATTCTCTCTCCAATCATTGAGGTTTCTATCTCTCTCTTTCTCTCTTCCTTCCTCTCTGAAATCAATAAAAATATACAAAAAATGTCAGATGATTCACTGGTGCAAAAGCAGGGAAGGGGGAAAGAGAATGGCAGAGTTGAGCAGGGTTACAACTTTATACAGGATAATGAGGAAATATCTCAGTGAGAAGGGAATAGCTGAGCAAAAACCAGAAGAAAGTGAGGGAGTGTATTAGCCAGCCCAGGCTGCCATAAGAAAACACAACAAACTGGGTGGTTTAAACAACAGACATCTATTTTCTCACTGTTCTAGAGGCTGGAAATCTGAGATCAGGCTGTCAGCATGCTCAGGTTCTAATGAGAGCTTTCTTTCTGGCTTGCAGAAACATAAACTTCTTGTTTTGTGTACTCACATGGCCTTCCTTGATGAGTGTACATGCAGAGAGAGAGTGCTCCCTAGTCTCTTCTTATGTAGACACTAATTCTATTAGAGCAAGGCTCCACCCTTATAACCTCATTCAACCTTAATTATCTTTATAAAAGCCCTCTCTCCAAATAGTTTCATTGGGGCTTCAACATGTAAATATTTCAGTCTATAGCAGGGAGTGAGTAGTGTAGACATCTGGGGGAATAATATTTTAGACAGAATCTGGACCAGAGATATAAGTTAAGGAGTTGTCAGCTTATAGATGACATTTAAAACCCTCCATTGGGCTGAATGAAATCACCAATAGAGTAAATGTAGAGAAGAGAAACAAGTCCAAGATCTGAACCTGGTGCACTCCAATGAAGAGGAAGCAGCAAAGGAGATTGAGAAGGAGTAGCCAGTGAATGAAATATGAGAAAATCAGGAGAGTGCAGTATCCTTGAAGTCTAGTGAGCAAACCATAACATTTCAAGGAGAGGTGAGCCCTGGCCAGGTAGCTCAGTTGGTTGGAGTGTCCTCCATATACACCAACGCTTCAATCTCCTTTCAGGACACATACAAAAAGCAACCAATGAATACATAGATGAGTAAAACAATAGATGTTTCTCTCTCTCTCTCAAATCAATAAATTAAAATTTTTATTTGTTTCCAATCAATAGTAATCATTCAAGTACCAATCTCTATAACAAGCATGTCAAACTCAAAGGCTAACACGGGCCAAATAAACAAGATTTAAGTTTATGTGGGCCACAAGAAAACAAAAGCTTCCATTTTCATAGAAACATAGGTTTACTTCAATAGAGACGTGCTGAATACAAAGGACTAAAAATAAATGAGTAATCCTTAACATAAAATAATACAACACTTTAATAAAAATTAATATTTTTTCTTGAACATTAACTTACCAGACACTGAATAACTGCACAAATTAATAAGTGTAACACAAATAAACCTATTTTTCTTGTTCTCTGAAACCAAAATATTTTCTGTTGTGGACACCAAACAAGTCAGTACAAGAAATGACGTGGCAATCAGCTGCTAAAATATTTGCTGCTAGTACTAACACCTGTTTGGCTCAGTGGATAGAGAGTTGGCCTGCAGACTGAAGGGTCCCAGGTTCGATTCCGGTTAAGGGCACGTACCTTGGTTGTGGACACATCCCCAGTAGGCGGTGTGCAGGAGAAAGCTGATTGATGTTTCTCTGTCATCGATATTTCTCTCTCTCTCTCTCTTTTTCTCTCTTCCTCTCTGTAAAAAATCAATAAAATATATTTAAAAAATAAAATAAAATATTTGCAGCTCGTATTAGTGGAGAGAAATGGTGCCCCTGCACAATAAGGCCCATAAGGGAAATGAATGCAACATGATTATAGTATTCAGTCATTATGAACTTTGTAGTTCAGTATTTAAAAAACAAAACAAAACCCTTTTGTTGACTTCAGAGAGGAAAGGAGAAGGAGAGAGAAAGAAACATCAAAGATGAGAGAATCATTGATTGGCTGCCTCCTGCACACCCCCCACTGGGGATCAAGCCCACAACCCTGACATGTGCCCTTGACCAGAATCGAACTCAGGACCCTTCAGTCTGCAGGCCTACATTCTATCCATTGAGCCAAACCAGCTAGGCTTAGTTTGTTATAAATAACTATGTATAAGAGGATAATGTAAAAATTAAGTTACGAAATTTGTATTAAAACGTTTCTTACATACCATTATATTGGCTGGGCTGAAAAAACGTTGGCTGTGGGCCGTGAATTTTACATGCTTGCTCTACCACCAGTGAGGTCATGCCCTGGTTGAAACCTCTTTTCTGTAAACTGTGGCAGTAAGCATGATTTACCAAACCTGTGTTGCTGATGACGATATACTTGAAGAGATATGCATACACCATGGCTTCGGTTCAGGGTGCCAGGGCACACGCTCCTCCTCCTGCTGCTGCTCCTCCTCTTCCTCCATGCCCTTCAACCTGACTGCTCTGGGTCTCCAAATGCCAGGCCTGCCCATGGAAAACAGCAGCCAGGAGAGAGAAGCTGAGAAGAAGCTGGACAATCGGACACCTGTGGAGCCGAAAGGGACAGCGCCTGGCTGAGCCAGGTGAACAATAACAATCAGGAGGACATTTTTTTCCCATTGACTTTTTAGAGAAAGTGGAGGGGAGGGAGAATGGAGAGGGAGAAGAAAGAGAGAGAACCATTGATCTGAGAAAGACACATCCTGTACACCCTGATCTGGAAAGGGGGGGAGGAGAGGAGATCAAACCTGCAACTGAGGTACATGCTCTTTGACAGGGAATTAAACCAGCAACCGTAGGCAGGCCAATGCTCAAACCACTGAGCAACGCTGGCCAGGGAAATTTCTCCCTTTTTGTTGAAAACATGCAAACATGCTCTAGTATCTCATTCCCATACTTAAAAAATTCTTCTGGCCCTGGCTGGTTTTGCTCAGTGGATAGAGCGTCAGCCTGTGGACTGAAGGGTCCTGGGTTTGATTCCAGCCAAGGGCACATGCCTGGGTTGTGGGCTCTGTCCCTGGTGGGGGTGTGCAGGAGACAGCCGGTCAATGATTCTCTCTCATCATTTATGTTTCTATTTCTCTTTCCCTCTCCCTTCCTCTCTGAGATCAATAATCAAATATTTTTTTTTAATTCTTCTGGAAAAATTTTTTAAATACTTTTTGAAAGTATTCAAGGGACGGTTTTGAAAGTATGACACAGCCCTGACCGCTTTGGCTCAGTGGATAACTCTCTATCCCTCTTCCAAAAAAGTTCTGCAGGAAAAATCACTATAAACAAAGTCAAAAGACATTATTTGCAACTCATATCACAAATACAGGGCTAACATGCTTGATATATTAAGAGTTCCAAAAATCAATAAAAAGACCAGCAATTCTTTAGAAAAATTATCAAAAGCTAGGAAGAGACGATTCAAAGAAAAAAAATATAAATAGCTTTTAAACTTTTGAGAATATATTCAGCCTCACTCAAAAGAAGAGAAATACAAAATAAAAGAGACCATTTTTGGTGCAATATCAAGAGACCATTTTTCACTTATAGATTGGTAAAGATAAAATATTTGATAACACACTATATAGGGAAACAGGCCTTCTCATCACTGCTTGTAAGACATATTATAGAAGGTATACAAATTATAAAAGCATTTTCCCCATAGCTATCAAATTTACAAATATACTTACCCTTTGACTCAGCAATATCCTACATATATATTGTCACATTTGTGAAAAGATCCCTGTACAAAATTATTTATTGCAGCTTTATAATAGCAAAAGATTTTGGAAACCACTTAAATATTCATCAATAGGGATCACTAGGGGGTTGAATAAATAAATTAGGCTGTAACAACACAATACAGCCATAAACAAAGCAGGGCCTTCCCTGGCCAGGTAGCTCAGTTAGATACACCTTGATATACCTTGCAGATTTGATCCCCAGTCGGACACATATAAGAATTAACCAATAAGTGCATAAATAAGTGGAATAACAAATCGATGTTTCTCTCTCTCTTCCTCTCTCTCAAAATCCTTGGTCACTCCTCAGTCATCTTAGTTGGATCCTCCTCTTCCTCTACCTAATTTCTGAAGATTCAATCTGCCTTTGGCTCTTTTCTATTCTATCCAAACTTTGCCCTACGTGATCCTATCTAGTCCTATAGCTTTAAATACTGCCATTGACCAGCCTCACTTCTCTTCCCTTAGTTCCCAGACTCATATTATACACTGGACAAATCTACTGGGATGTCTAGTAGGCATCTCAAACTTAACATATCTAAAATAGAACGCTTGATTTTTTCTCCTTCAAACCACTATTTTACATATATATGTGTGTGTATATATATATGTATGTATGTATATGTATACATATATATATCAGCATCTGTGTATGCAAGTTAACCCTCCATCTTTGTTGGGTTAATTTGCATACACACCCCTGATTGGCTGGTGGGTGTTGCGAAGATATAGCAATTTGCATATTTCTCTTTTATTAGTATAGATGGAGACAAGGACTCCTCACACTAAAAACAATGACCTGATTTATACTGATTTACATGAAAAATGATAGACTTTACTTAATTTTTTGATAAAGCTGATATTACTCAGTAACTGGTACAACTATTTACCAGCCCCACATCTATTGTAATTTATCTCCTTATTTCAAGACTAATACTGAGATGCTATATTCCCTTCTTTTCAGTATATTATGCCTTCATTTTCCATCAACTAAGAAAACTGAATCACAGAAATGAAAACATATAATTTTCTTTAGATAATATTGAAGAGATCTTGAAATGGAGTGGCCTATGGGAAGAAGTTTAAACAATAATGCAACATTAGTCTCTGGGAGAGGGATATAAAAGAAAGCCAATCACGTACAGAAAAAGGCTGGCAATAAGAAAAATGTTGAATGTATAAGAGGAAAGAGATATCCCAACCATATAGCTCAAAAACTTCAAATTGATCCTTGCCTAATCATGAAGGAACTGAAAGAAGCATTCTGGTTCTTTAGTAGAAGGAACTAGCTCTAAGGAACCAAGACATTAAAAAGAGAAGTAAAAAAGAGTGCTCAAGCTTTGTCATTCAAACACAAACAACAACGGATTTACTTGAGGACCCATATCTGGAGATTTGAGGTTTGGCCATAACCCTATCACTAAATTGTTGTGTGGCTTTGAGCAAGTCTTCACCTTCCAAAATCTAAATTGTCACCTCATCAAAGTAAAGAGATGGAACAAATGATCTCAAGCAATATAATTTCAAACTTACAAAAAAAATTTCAAACATAGCAGAAGGAACTCTCTCCCCTAAGACCTTTTTCTGAATTCAAAATTATTTACATTTTGCTCCATTTGCTTTATTATTCTTTCTTTCTATAGACATAAATAGGTGCATTTTTTTCCCTGAACCATGAGACTTCGAGACACCATACTCTTTTACTCCTAAATACTTCAGTATGTTATGTTATGTTATTTATTTATTTAAATATATTTTATTGATTTTTTACAGAGAGGAAGAGAGAGGGATAGAAAGTTAGAAACATCAATGAGAGAGAAACATCGATCAGCTGCCTCCTGCACACCCCCCACCCGGGATGTTCCCACAACTAAGGCACATGCCCTTGACCGGAATCGAACCTGGGAACCTTGAGTCTGCAGGCTGACACTCTATCCACTGAGCCAAACCGGGTTATTTATTAAGAACAAAGACACCCTAGCCAGTTTTGCTCAGTGAGTAGAGCGTCACCCTGATGACTGAAGGGTCCGGGGTTTGATTCCGGCCAAGGACACATGCCAGGGGGTTGCAGGCTCAATCCCCAGGGTGGGGCATGGGAGGCAGCCAATCAATGATTCTCTCTCATCCTTGATGTTTCTATATCTCTCTTCCTCTCCCTTTTCCTCTGTGAAATCAATAAAAACATATTTTTAAAAAAGAACAAATCCATTTTCTTATGTAAACACATAGCATAGATACTAAAATTAGGACATTTAATATTGGTGCAGTATTATTATGTAATTCACAGTCCATATTAAAATTTGTCAGATACGCCGGGACCGGTTTGGCTCAATGGATAGAGCGTCGGCTTGGGGACTGAAGGGTCCCGGGTTCGATTTCGGTCAAGGGCATGTACCTTGGTTGCGGGCATATCCCCAGTAGGGGGTGTGCAAGAGGCAGCTGATTGATGACTCTCTCTCATCGATGTTTCTAACTCTATCTCTCTCCCTTCCTCTCTGTATAAAATCAATAAAATATATATATATATTTTTTTTAAAAGAACCTCTTGAAGAGAGAGGCTAAAATAAATAAATAAAATAAAATTTGTCAGATGGCATAAAAACATTAGAGCATCAGCCTGTGCACCAAAGGGTCTCAAGTTTGATTCCCAGTCAAGGACAGGTACCTGGGTTGGGTTGCAGGTTTGATCCTGGGTCCATTGGGGCACATGCGAGAGGCAACCAATCAATGTGTCTCTTTCACGTCAATGTTACTCTTCCACCCCCACATCTACCTTCCACTCTCTCTAAAAATCACTATTAGTGATATAGGTCTGATGACTTGGATAAGCTGGTGATTAATGAGGTTCTTCCATTATCCTCCCTTTGTAAGTATTAAGTAATTTAGGGAAAGACACTTCATCATGTAGATATCCTGCTGCTCAGCAAACTTTCACCTACCAGTTTTAGCATCCATGAATGAGTTTCTTTCTTTTTTTAATTGAACGTATTGGGGTGACATTGGTTAATAAAATTATATAGGTTTAGAATATACAATTCTATAACGTATCATCTGTATATTGTATTGTGTGTTCACCACCTCAAGTCAAGTCTCCTTCCATCACCATTTATTCCTCCTATACCCTCACCACAAATGAATTTCTTACTCCATCATTCCATCTATAGTCATTAGTTGTCATCCTACTAAAATGAAAAGCTTTCACTTTTCCTGCATTTATATAATGATTCACCTACTTATTTATATCAGTGTGGACTCATGGATTCTTATTTTATTCAATGGTTTATAACCCATTACTAATAGCATTTATTTTTATTAAAGCAGAGTTCTTAATATTTTTTTTGTACCATGGACCCATTTAGCAATGTGAAGAAGCCTATAGATTTCTCAGAATAATGTTTTTAAATGTACAAAATAATTATGAGGATATTACACAGTTTTACAATGAAAACCTATTATACCAAAATATTAAAAAATTGTTACAGTAATAAATCTGTTTCTTTATCAATACATTAAATAACAAGATCTAGACATGAATGCAAGCTATATCAACATGTCTGCAACAACTGCAATATGATGAAATTATCTGTGCTTTCTATCTGACAGTAAGGTACTCCTAATATCGTTGTGGTTTTATTACTAATATTTATACTAAAAGACAGTGTGAAAGTTTAATTATGAATTAGTGAAAATAAAGATGTAATTTCTCTATCTGGTTTATGGACCCAGTGACTTCTATCCTGAATGCCAGGCTGAGAATCCCTGATATAGTCTCTTTGTGCCCCTAACCTCTCTAAGACTCTACCTTAATATCACATCATTTTTCAGGCCCCAAGTTTCAATCCCTCAATATAAAAGTTCTCTCATCAATGTATAAAAACTAAATAAGATTTGAAAGGACACAAATCTGAGTAAAAGAAAAAACTGCTTTAAGAATCCAGGGTTCTGCGAAACCAAGATGGTGGCATAGGTGAACACCTAAACTGCTGCCTCACACAACCATTTCAAAACTACAGCTAAAAGACAGAACGGAAATCATCCAGAACCACAGGAAAGCTGGCTGAGTGGAAATTCTACAACTAGAAGGAAATAGAAGGGCACATGGAGACTCAGAGGAACTGCAAGAGGCTGCGGTACGGAGACTTGCGTGCGGAGAGGATGGGGGGATGAGTACCTGGCTGGCTTTTCTTGCAGGAGGGAGACATAAGCTCTTGACTGCACTGAACCCCAGTTCCGACTGCACTGAACCCCAGTTCTGGGCGAGACCCTGGGGACCCAGACTCATATGGGAGGAGTGTGGACTGTTGGGAAAAGAGAGGAGCTCACAGAAACTCAGGGGAGCCGCGAAAGGCAGAAGTCTGGAGATGCTTGCACAAGTGCAGGTAGAGGACTGCAGCAATTACTGAGGGACACTGAGACCCAGGGGCCTCATAGGGCAGGGCTGATGGGTCCCTGAGACTCCACCCATCCAAGCTGAGCACAGAGACTTTTGCAATTTTGCAAGTCTTGTCTCATAAGGCTGTCTCCAAGACAGAAGTTCTCCCAGTGTAGACACAGTTGATCCTCACAGCCAATTGGCCTGGAGGTCAATTCTACCAAGTGATACCAACAACAATTAAGACTTAACTACAACAAGGCTGTACACACAGTCCACAAAGGGATGCACCAAGCGTGTCCACCTCAGGTAACTGGGGAGGCTAAGCCACTGGGCTATATAGGACACCTAGCACACAAAGCTACTCTACCAACTCAGGGAAGCAGCGAAAATGCAGAGACAAAGAAACAGATTACAAATGAAAGAAATGAAGGAAAACAAATGATTGGATATAGAGTTCAAAAACACAGTTATAGGTTTTTCAAGAATTTCCTAGAAAAGGCCAATAAATTTAATGAGACCCTCGAGGATATGAAAAAGGACCAACTAAAAATTAAACATACACTGACTGAAATAAAAAATATTATACAGAGACCTAACACCAGAACACAAGAATCAAGTCAGATTTGAAATACAAAGAAGCAAAAAACACTCAATTGAAAAAGAAAAAAGAAAAAAAAATCCAAAAATATAAAAATAGTGTAAGAAACTTCTGGGACAACTTCAAGCACACCAACATCAGAACTACAGGGGTGCTAGAAGAATAGAGAGAGCAGGATACTGAAAACCTATTTGAAGAAATAATGACTGAAAACTTCCCCCACCTGGTGAAAGAAATAGACTTACAAGTCCAGGAAGCATACAGAACCCCAACCAAAATGAATCCAAAGATGACCACACCAAGACACATCATAATTAAAATGCCAAGGGCAAAAGATAAAGAATGAATATTAAAAGCAGCAAGAGAAAAACAGTTAGTTACCTACAAGGGAGCACCCATATGATTATCAGCTGATTTCTCAATAGCAACTATGTAGGCCAGACAGGAGTGGCAAGAAATATTCAAAGTGATAAATAGCAAAAACCTACAACCAAGAGTACTCTACCCAGCAAAGCTATCATTCAGAATTGAAGGTCAGATAAAGAGCTTCAGAGATAAGAAAAAGCTAAAGGAGTTCATCAACACCAAACCAGAGGCCCGGTGCACAAAATTCGTGCATGGGGGATGGGGGAGCTGTCCCTCAGCCCAGCCTGCACCCTTTCCAATCTGGGACCTCTTGAGGGATATTCAACTGCCCGTTCAGGCCTGATCCTGGCAGTCAGACAACACTCTCACAACCCAGGACTGCTGGCTTCCAACTGCTCACCTGTGTGCCTTCCTGATTGCCCCTAACCTCTTCTACCTACCAGCCTGATCACCCCCTAACCACTCCCCTGCCAGCCTGATTGATGCCTAACTGCTCCCCTGCCAGCCTGTTTGCCCCTAACTGCCCTCCCCTGTAGGCCTGGTCACTCCTGGGGGTGAGGCATGCAGAAGTCTCTCTCTCCCGCCCATCCTCTCTGAAATCAATAAAAAAAAAAAAAAAATGTGTTTTTTTTAAAAAAATTTCAGGATTGTATAGCACTAAAGCAAAGAATGGCCTGGTCCTGCTGTGGGTCCAGCAAGACCCATGGTAGAGAAACTGAAACCGATATAAAAGGAATAACTTACCCAGGATCTGACAAAGAATGGAGTTAGAGACAATGGCCAGAAAAGTCATCTTTAGAAGGCTTGGTGATGAAAATATTTAATGGGCATTTATTCAAATTGTGGATTCTAAAATGAAGAAATAGAAGCTTTAGGAATTCCAGCTTGGATGTAAGGCTCTGTTTATACATAGAGATTGAAAATAAAGGGGAAAACAAGGCCTGAATTCCATTATTACAAAGCTGATGAATTGTGCCAACTTTTCTAGTTTTTAGTGCAATATGAATTTCCCTTAAGAAATCAGATATTCCTGGCTGGTATGACTCCATTGGTTGGAGCAAGTTAGATTCCCAGTCAGGGTACATATACAGGGCAGATGACAGTCAGGGCACAATTGGTTACAGGAGGCAACTGATTGATGTTTCTCCCCACCTCGCCCCCATCCCCTCCACCACCATCTCTAAAATAAAAATGCAGCCCTAACCAGTTTGGCTCAGTGGATAGAGCGTCAGCCTGCAGACTGAAAGGTCCCAGTCTGCAGGGCACGTACCTTGGTTACGAGCACATCCCCAGTGGTAGGTGTGCAGGAGACAGCTGATCAATGATTCTCTTTCATCAATATTTCTAACTCTCTATCCCTCTCCTTTTCTCTCTGTAAAAAAATCAATAAGATATATTTAAATAAATAAATAAATATAAAAAAGAAATCAGATAGTGTCATTGTCCTCCCAATTCAGTGTTAATAAACCACAGCAGTTTGACTATAATGAATATGAATACAGTCACATAAGAGATTTCTGAAAATTAGCACTAGATTTACTAAATAATACATTTTCTCATGTAATTTTTTTCATTATACTTAAGAAAGACCATGTCTTTGGGTTCTTACAATTTAACTTCTGAATTTAAATGTCAGAAATAAAACAGGATTGAGCTGAAAAACTTAGTTATATTATCTTAAAGCATCAACCCCATGAGAGGCAACAATTTGTAGATCAGGATGTAACAGCAATACTGAAATTACAGTGAACTCTCCAAGTAGAAGAAGGAGCCAAGCAAAAACAATTAAGAAACCAGGGAAGTCAGGGGGTGTGTGTGAAGGAGATATATGTACTACTATTTGTAATACATTAAACAATAAAGATTTTTTTTTTAAAGGTAAAGCCCTAACCAGTTTGGCTCAGTGGATAGTCTCAACCAGACTCAAGGGTCCCAGGTTCGATTCCAGTCAAGGGCATGTGCCTTGGTTGCAGGCACATACCCAGTTGGGAGTGTGCAGGAGGCAATTGATTGATGTTTCTCTGTCATCAATGTTTCTCTCTATCCCTCTCCCTTCCTCTCTGTAAAAAATCAATAAAATATATTTTAAAATTAAGTAAAATAAAATTTTTGAAATGTAAAAAAACAATAACATAAAAATAGCTGAATGAAGCTAAAGTTTATAAAACCATTGTAGAAGGGTAAGTTTGAATAATAAAGTTCAAATGCAATGCTTTCTAAATTGGTGAAAAAGTATTTAGATTTAAGATACATGTTTAATCTCTTGGCTGTAAGCAATTTTCTTTGGGGGTGGGTGGGTAAGAGTTTAGGATCCTTCCTGAAATAAAAGCTATGTTTTTGAACACTCATGTAAAGTTAAACAGTAGATAATTATTGTCTTTCCCATTTTTCTTCAGTGTTTAACATCTGAAGACCTGGACATCCTTACACTTAAAAGTTCTCTTTCCTGCCACTCCTACAATCTTATTTTCTAATATTGGACTTGTCATTACTCATATTGCCATTAAGTCACTGTCTGTGCCTGCTCCTTTCTGCTGAGATGCTTAACTATTCATTGTTCCCATCTCTTGATCTACATGTTGAGAACCTGAGAACAGCATAATGAACAGAGGAAATTTTTTTGAAACCTCAAATAATATGTAACTTTTAAATATATATATATATATATATATATATATTTATTTATTGATTTCAGAGAGGAAGGGAGAAGGGAAGAGAGATAGAAACATCAATGATGAGAGAGAATTATTGACCAGCTGCCTTCTGGATGTTCCACCCTGGGGATCCAACCTGCAATCTAGGTATGTACCCTTGACCAGAACTGAACCTGGGACCCTTCAGTCCGCAGGTCGACACTCTATCCACTGAGCCAAACCAGCCAGGGCAAATAATATATAACTTAAGTGATTTTTTAAATATATATTTTATTTATTTTTTACGGAGAGGAAGGGAGAGAGATAGAGAGCTAGAAACATTGATCAGCTGTCTCCTGGACATCCCCCACTGGGGATGTGCCCATAACCAAGGTACATGTGTTTAACCGGAATCGAACCTTTCAGTCCGCCGCAGGTTGACGCTCTATCCACTGAGCCAAACCGGTTTGGGCAACTTAACTGATTTTAAAAATGAAATAATCTGGCTGTTGTGGCTCAATTGATTGGAATGTCCTCCTGAATACCAAAAGGTTTCAGGTCCTATCCCTGGTTGGAGGGTGCCGATTAATGTTTCTCTCTCTTTCGTTCTCTCTCTCTCTCTCCCCCCTCTCTAAAGTTAATTAAAAAAAAATAACCTTAGGTGAGGACTTAAAAATAAACATAAATTAAATTAAATAATCTGGAAATGAATTTTTACTGATTTGAGCTTGTGGTGGAGAGTTTTTATCTCCACTACTAGATCAATTCTTAAAAATAGCCTGTTGCCTGGCCAGCATGGGACATGCATGAGGTAGCCAATCAATGATTCTCTCTCATCATTGATGTTTCCATCTCTCTCCCTCTTCCTTCTCTCTGAAATCAATGAAAAAATATATTTTTTAATTAAAAATAAATAAAAGTAGCCCTGAGAACAACCAAGATGGCAGCCTTGGTAAATACCTGTACTTGCTGCCTCTCACAACCAAATCAGAACTCCAACTAAAAGACAAAACAAATATCATCCAGAACCATGGGAAAGCTGGTTAAGTTGAAGTTCTACAACTAGAAGGAAAGAAAAAAGTGCATTGAGACTGGTATGAGGTGTGGAGGTGCGGAAGTGTGGAGGTATGGAGGCAAAACTGGTTGGTAACTGGGTGCACTGTTGTTTTTTTCAATTGGGAGGGAGATACAAGTTACTGATTGCACTGAACTCCAATTACGGGTGAGACTCTGGGAACCAAGACTCATAGAGAAGAAACTGGACTGTCTGGCATCGGGCTGGAATGTGAGGGCGGCTTTCTCTCAGAGGTGCTTGCAGAGATCATTGTTCCTGTAAGGGGCGCAGGACACAGAGATCCAGGGACCTCTCCAGGGAAGGGCTGACTGGCAGCCATTGCTGTTTGCTCCACCCTGGTGATTCCCTGAGACCCCACCCCTCCCAGTTTACAACCCTACCCCAAGCTGTGCATAGTGGCTTTTGCATATGAATGGCCTGTCCTTTTCCAACCTAAAACCTAACCAACTGCAGCTGGGTCAGAGAGCTCCAAAGCTTCCAAAAGAAGGCCTACAGCCCTACAGCAGCAGCCTGCATTGCTTCACAGCTGGGTATCATCTGGGCAAACCCCAAAACAAAGAGGAGGAATCTGCAGATCTCTCTATAGCTCCTGCTAGGTGGCCTCAGGCAGTGGCTGACTTTGCACCTCCTTGGAGATCCAAGAGCCAGTGTACCCAGTGGTCAGTGTGAGTCCATACCAGATTATAACTCTTCACATCCATAAGCAACACACTCAGGGAGCAGACTCAGTAAGTGCCAAAGCCCCACTGAAGCAAGCCCTACCTCATAAGGATGTTTCTAGCACAGCAGTTCCCCCATTGTAGACACAGCTGATCCTCACAGCCAGTTGGCCTGGAGGTCAATTCCTCCTAGTGATACGAACAACAACCAAGGCTTAACTACAACAAGACAGTGCACACAGCCCACAAAGGGGTGCACTGAGTGTCCACCTCAGGTAATTGAGGAGGCTGAGCCACTGGGCCCTATAGGGCACCTAGCACACAAGGCCACTCAATAAACACAGAAAAGCAGCCAAAATGTGGATACAAAGAAACATGTCACAATTAAAGGAAATGGAGGAAAGCTAAATACTGAATATAGCATTCAAAACCACGGTTTTAAGGTTACTCAAGGTTCTTCTAGAAACCTCCGAGAAATTAAGTGAAACCCTCAAGGATATAAAAAAGAACCAATCAGAAATTAAGCATACACTGACTGAAATAAAGAATAATATACAGAGATCCAACAGCAGACAAGAGGATCCCAAGAATAAAGTCAAAGATTTGAAATATGAAGAAGCAAAAAACACCCAAATGGAAAAGCAAAAAGCAAAAAGAATCCAAAAATATGAAGATAGTGTAAGGAGCCTCTGAGACAACTTCAAGCACACCAACATCTGAATTATGGGGGTGCCAGAAGAAGAGAAAGAGCAAGATACTAAAAACCTAATTGAAGAAATAATGACTGAAAACTTCCCCCACCTGGTGAAAGAAATAGACTTACAAGTCCAGGAAGCACACAGAACCCCAAACAAGAGGAATCCAAAGAGGAACACACCAAGACACATCATAATTAAAATGCCAGGGCAAAAGAAAAAGTGAGAATCTTGAAAGCAGCAAGAGAAAAACAGTTAGTTACCTACAAGGGGAGTACCCATATGACTGTCAGCTGATTTCTCAACAGAAACTATGCAGGCCAGACAGGAGTGGCAAGAAATATTCAAAGTGATGAATAACAAGAACCTACAACCAAGAGTACCCTACCAGCAAAGCTATCATTTAGAATTAAGGGTAAAAAAAATAAAGATAGAATTGAAGGTCAGATAAAAAGCTTCACAGATAAGAAAAAGCTAAAGGAGTTCATCACCACCAAACCAGTATTATGTGAAATGCTGAAAGGTACTCTTTAAGAATAGGAAGAAGACAAAGGTAAAGATAAAAATTATGAACAACAAATACATATCTATCAACAAGTGAATCTAAAAATCAAGTGAATAAAAAATCTGATGAACAAAATAAGCTGGTAAATAGAATAGAACCAGGGGCATAGAAAGGGAGTGGACTAACAATTCTTGGGGGGTGGGGAGTGTGTGTGTGGGAAGAGACCGGACAAAAATCTTAAACCTATGGATGAGGACATTTTGGTGAGGTAAGGGCAAAGGGTGGGGTGAAAACTGGATGGAGGGTAGCTATGGGGGGGGAAAAGAGGAACAACTGTAATAATCTGAACAATAAAGATTTATTTTAAAAATAATAAAATAAAATAAAAATAGCCCTGCCTTGTCCAACTTTATATTCCACAAAAGGCCTAACATAGTACTATGCCCAAAGAAGGCATTCATTTACTGAACATATGTTCAGAAAGTGTTAGCATGCAACCCTCTCAGTCTATTTAACAAATAACTGTCTTGTAACATACCAGGACTGGTTCTTTAGATCATCTATGCTTAGAAGACACTAGCCAAATAAACAATCTAGAAATACATGCAATAGAGTAAAATCATGATAAAACTATCATTTAAAACAAAACAGATCCATATTTACAATGCTTGGAATAAGACTCTGGAAACATTTGAGTCTGATTTAATGACTCTCTAGATGTACATGAAATTACACAAGTCTTCTGTTTCCTTTAATTCCCAGTTACAGCTTTAAAGTACACAAAAAGTTTAGAGGCATTGCTTTCAGATCCTGTATGACTTCTCTTCTGAATCTCTCATGGACTCCAGATCATTTTAATCAGAGCTGAAGCCCAGGGAAGAATTTACTTTGGAAGGGGTTGGGAGAGCCAGAGAATTCAGAATAATAATTAATAACCAATCATCAACAAAGTTAACTTTTAAAATAAATATATTTTTTAATCAAGGAGACAAATTCTGCCAAAATATTTTCAAAATGGAAAGAATCTCCCTAACAGGTTTGGCTCAGTAGATAGAGCATCAGCCCATAGACTGAAGGGTCCCAGGTTCAATTCCCCTCAAGGGTATGTACCTCAGTTGCAGGTGCCTATAGGAGGCAACCAATAATGTTTCTTTCTCTGTCTCTCCACCTTCCTTCCACTCTCTCTCTCTAAAAAAAAAAAAAAAAAAAAAAAAAAAAAAAAAAAATCAATGGAAAAATATCCTTGGGCAAGGTTTAACAACAAACACACACACAAAATAAACCGGAAAGAATAACCTTGAATGGGGAAAGGAATAAGAGAATTACAAAATCTAGGAGAAAACATGTTAAAAATGACTTTGATCCTGACAAGATAAGCTCAGTTAGTTAGAGCATCTTCCTGATACATCAAATTTAGGATTTGATCCCAGTCAGGAAGCAACAAGAAGCAACCAATGAATGCAGAAATACATAGAACAACATGTTGATTTCTCTCTCTCTCTCTCTCTCTCTCTCTCTTTCTCTTTCTCTCCCCGCCCCCTCACCCTCTCTCTCTTTTTTCTCTTTCTTCCTCTCTAAAATCAATAAATTAAAAATTAAGGAATAAACCTTTCTTTAAAAAATGACTTTACATTGAACAAATCACCTGTACCACCACCACTAAAGGCTTACTAAGATCTCCAATTGGCTCTTCTTTTTAATAAATATTTATTGATTAGAGAGAAAAACATTGATTTGTTGTTCCACTTCTTTATGCATTATAGGTTCTTTAAAAAATATATTTTTATTGATTTCAGAGAGGAAGGGAGATGGTGATAGAAACATCGATGAGAATCATTGGTTGGATGCCTCCTACACACCCCACACTGGGGATGGAGCCAGCAACCCTGGCATGTGTCCTGACCAGAATCTAACCGTGATCTCATAGTTCATAGGTGGATGCTCAACTACTGAGCCACACAGGCCGAGCCTTTGGTTGATTCTTGTATGTGCCCTGACTGGGGATCAAACTAGTATCAGGACCAGGCACCAATCAATTGAGCCACAAGGCCAGCCCTTCTTCTAAGATAAACAATATGTAGTTTATTTGGAGTAAATTGTTTCTGTGACTTTTTAAATATATTTTTATTGATTTCAAGGAAGGGAGAGGGAGGAGAGAAACATCAATGATGAGAGAGAATCAATGGTGGCCGCCTCCTACACGCCCCCTACTGGGGATGGAGCCCACAACCTGACCAGAATGTGCCCTGACCAGAATGGAACCTGGGACCTTTCAGTCCGCAGGCTGATGCTCTATCCACTGAGCCAAACCGGTCAGGGCATGTTTCTGTGACTTTTGCTGACTGGGCTTGCATGGTTTGGCTTGAAGGATTGAGGGTTCCAAGAGAAAGATCCGGAGACTTGGTCTGCACGGTTGCTTAGATTTCAGGAGGTCAAGGGCTAATCTTCCCAGCGTCAGGGCGTTCGAACTTGGGAACCACACGAGGAGCCATTAGATTAGAGTCAAGCATGTCAGATCTCTGGACCTTAACTTCCCCATCTGTAAAATGGGGCAGACGACCACTCCTTCCGGGGGGTGGGGGGAGAACACAGGATTATAACCCGAGCCCCACCCCCCCCCCTCCCGCCAAACGTGAAAGCAGCCATCTAGTTAGTGCTAAGTGGGAGGTGGCGCCGAGAGGAGCGAGCGCAGGGCAATTGGCAGGAAGTGCTGTGGGGCTGGGAGGGGAGATAGCAGGCGGAGGCGGGAATGTGAAAGCCGAGCTCTAACTGCGGAGTTTGTTCCGGAGCTCAGGGGGGGCGGGGCGAAGCTAGGGTGAAGGGGTTAGTAGTCAGTAGACGGGCGAGATGGGCTCCCTCCCCCTCGAGAGGAGAGGGCTGGGAGCGGGGGAGGCTCGGGGGCGGCGGCTGAGGAACGTGGGGGAGGGGAGAGCGGCCGCGCGCTGAAGGGGCGGGAACCGCGCGCCCCCGCACGCATGCGCGCGCCGGCCCCTCCCGCTCCCGGGCTTCGGACCACGCACTCCGCACCGACGGCGCGGACGTTAGCGGAGGCGGAGCCTGGCGGCCCTCCCCGACCCACTGGGACCGAGTCCCGCCGCGCGCGCCCCTCGAAGTGGCGGGTTGCCACTTGTTCCTTCAGGGGGGCGGTGTACGAAGCAGGAACCGGGAACACGTTTCTCTCCCGGGCTCTCGGCGTTCCCCTCCCCCACGGAGGAGAGGGAGGGCCTGGGCGTGTCCGGAAGAGTCCGCTCCGGGTTTTCCCGCCCACTTTAACTCTGAGCGCTCCGACCGCGCGGCGCCGCACTCCCGGGCGCGCCCGAGCCCTCCGCCGCACTCGTTTCACCTCCCCCACTCCGCTCTCTCCCCGCCGACGGGGAGCGGGAGCCCACGCCTCCGTCCCCGAGCTCCGCGGGCCGGGCCGTCAAGCCCTGGCTCCTCAGGACTCCGCCTGAGGCGGCCGCTGCGGGCCGGAGTGCTCGGCGGAGGCCGCTCTGAGGGACTACTTGACGTCTCCGTGCGCTCGGTGGTGCGGCCGCGCTCGGAGCTCTTCCTGGAAACTCCCGCCTCGGGGAGCCAGGGGAGGCCGGGAGGGAGGGGAGCGGGGGGGGGGGGTGCGCGCCCCCCTTCCCGGGGGAGGGCTCGGCGCCCCCGCCCTCTTCCCGGTGAGGAGGGGAGGGGAGGCGTGAGGGGGGAGGGAATGGGCGCGGAAACGGGGAGGGGGGAATTGTGGGTTCCCGCCCCACCCCCCGCTTTGGAGAACAACGGGCTCCCGCTGCTGCCCCCTGCCGCCCGCAGGCCCCCGCGCCCCGCACCCCAGCCCGGCCCCAAGAGGGGCGTCAGGGGCGCTGCTGCCGCCGGGGCCGTGGGAAACACAGCCGAAACTTAGAGCAACTGACTAGTTTCCTGTCAGAAAACTTCCAGTTACTTGAGAGAAACCCGTGGGTCCCGCCGGAGTTGGCCGTATTTCACTGCAGCCTGGTGACCTCCCTTCTGCTTTAAAACAACTGGGATCATTAGGGGGGGGCGGGGGGGGGGAGGTGAAGGGGGATGGGGGAAAGGTTGATAAAACCTAGAGCCACACCACGTTGTACCGCTGACTCAAAGGAAATTAAACAAAATACTGGTTGTGAGGGATTTTAAAGGGGCCACTTACAGAAGGAGCTTGGGTTTTTCAAGTTAAGGCGTTTTCCCTCTCCGCATGTACACAAAGATTGAAGTCATGCGTTTATTACAGCAGTAAACTGACGAGTTCGTGGCTTAAAAAAACCTTGCTGAGCTTTTTAAAAATATATGTTTAACATAACTTTCAATGTCACTTCATTTATTTTTATTTTATTTAAAATTCTCACCCGAGGATTTTTTTCTTTTCATCGATCTTCAGAGAGAGGGAAAGTCGAGAGAAACATCTATTGGTTGTCTCCTAACCCGGAACCTTTGACCGGAATCGAACTGGGACCCTTTGGTCCGCAGGCCCACTAAGACAGACCGGCTAGGGCAAACCTTGGTGAACTTTTAGAAGTTCTGAATCCAAGGGGGAGTGGGGGGGAGGGAAGAGGGGGAGGGGCTCGAATTGAAAGATCCTGAAAAATTAAAATAGCAGCCACATTTCAACATTCCTCAGCTTTTGCAATATTAAACTGTGAGGGTTCGTACCAAATTTTATGGCAAGAATTCTTACTGCCAAAATTACAAATTTCTCAAAATGAGAGGGGTGTTCAAATTGCTGCCAGACTCCATAAGCAGGCACTAACATCACTGCTATAATTACACCTTATTATCTCCCTTGCAGCTTTATTTGATTCGCTGCCGGATAAAATCTTTAATCTGGAGTATCATTAGCTGGCTGTTTTCTGGGATTGAACAATCACACACCTCCCATGCCTCAGATCGTCCAATGCTTCTTTAGCTGTAGAAGGAATCATCCCTTATTCCGGTGTTCACAGTCCGTCTCTTCCTAAAATGCAACTCAATCATTGAGGTTATTTTCACCCCAGCTTCTCTAGGGACTAAGAAATGAAGAAGATGAAAACAAACTTATCGGAATTACAAGAAAATTTTCTCCTTTGAAGGAAAGGATTTAGGCCAAGAAACCAAATTTGTTGTTTCATTCGAGCCCCCCTACAGGGATTTAGCATAGTGGGTTGAATGCAGTTAAAGCAGCTTAATTATTTTCTTTGTTCTGGGGCTCTTTGCATTTATTTAGTGTTGTATTTTAACACGATTTGACACAATCTAAACTAATTTCTTCTGTTAGTGTAGAGTCTACACTATAGACCATACAACATGAACCAAACAAGTTTATTTGGAATCTTTGACCTGTTGTAGAATTCTGTACTAAACTGCTTTATGGCCAACAACCAAAAAAGTGGTATTGGGTTTTTGGAGGGTGTAGAAAGTCATGTTTTTACTTTTTTAAAATTTCCGAGATTTAAAAAGATTGGCCATTGTAGACCACTTAGTCCTTTTGATAGGATTTGTAACTCTACAGCCCTCACTAGTAGCCACATTTACTCATTTTGCCCAAAAGCTTTTTATTTTTCCCTCAATAGGAAGAAAAATATCTCATCCCCCTCATAGATTCTAATTTTTCTAACCTTTACTCTCCCTCTTAAATAACAATTCTACCCAGTCTCTCACCAGCCCCAGATTGAGGAGCATTCATTCACAAATGTCTCTTGATCCTCCTGAATGTTTGCTTCCTTATAAAGCCAAAATTTCAGTACTGTGGCTCAATGAATTAAGTCTTGTAAAGATGTAGGCAGAAAACCTAAGTCCCTAGGATAAATAATCTTTTTTTTTCTGTTCTAACCTTTAAATTCTCTTCCAACACGCAGGAATAATAATATCTGTCCTTTACTATGTGTGAGCTAGGCACTATTCTAAGTTCTTGATATGAATTAATTCCTCACGACTGGCCTAAGATGTGGTACAATTATTGCCACTATTTTATAGATGAAGAAAATGAGGCATAGGAGTTAAGTATTAGCACAAGATCACCCAGACTGGAACCCATAAAACTAGGATTTTGAATCTAGGCTGCTTCCATTTTGCTCCTTATCCAGGCTGGTTATCAGTGAAGAGTCACCGTTAATTCACCACCTTTTACATTTAAGATGTCCCCTATATGAACAAGTCCTGGGCCATGTTTTCCCCCCTGGAACTTCAGTAAAATGAAATTCGTTGAGATTTGCTTAGGAAAAGCATTCACAAATTAGATTATTGGAAGCCAGCCTCAAACTGTCAGCATATGCATTGTAAATGCTAACCAGGACAGACAACATCCAACCTCACCAGATTCAGAATATGCCTACCTCACATTGTAAAGAAGCAAGATGATTAGAAAGAGATTTGGATTCTCTGACATTGAACTAGGTAGAAACCAGGAGTCGAAGTGGGAAGAAATAAAGTGTTGGAAGCCAAGAGAAAAATAAATGTAATATATGTGCCCATAGATCAGTACTACTCCACAAAAAATGGTGATCAAGGTCATGCAGGAGAGCATGTGGGTATGTTATGACAGAAGTAGAAAAGGAACTTACTTAAACATGAAAACCATGGTGCTGGGGTACCAGGTTGGTAAACTCCCACCTCCCTCCCCACCCAATACAGAGCTTTAGTTTAATTAAATACAATTTTAGGCTGGATTAATAGAAATATAGCATCTGGAACAAAAAGAAAGAGTTCCACTTCATTCTGCTAGATCACATCTAAGTAACATGCTCACTTTCATTTATTTTTAAATATATTTTTGATTTCAGAGAGGAAGGAGGAGAGAGAAATAACAATGAGAGAGAATCCTTGACTGGCTGCCTCCTGCACACCCCACACTAGGGATTGAGCCCACAACCCAGGCATGTACCCTGACCGGAAATCGAAATGGGACCTCCTGGTTCATAGGTCAACACTTACTCAAGCACTGAGCCACACTGGCTAGGCACATGTTCACTTTTAGAGAGATATAATTAAAAGCAACCAACCAAGATAGTGGGGAGACTTGAAACCCTGGCTTATAAGAAATAATTAAAGAAGTCATGAGTGATCTAAGGGCCATCTTGAAATACCTGAAAGGCTATTGTGTAAAAAAAATAGATTTGTCCTGAGAGGCTCCCCAAAACTAGCTTCAGAGACACACATTTTAGCTTAGAACATGGAAGACATACAAATATGAAATACTGTCTTAAATGTAACATCACTAGAAGCATTCAAAATGCATATGGTGGACTATATAATGTTTAAGGTATCTTTCATCCTTGTTCTGCCGTTCATTCACTTGGACACTGTGAAAAGGGGAAAACACTGTAACCTTCATTAGGTTGTTGAAAAGCAAGCACTCACTAAAAGTCAGCTGATAATAACATCCTGAAGTTCTAAGATTTGGTATTTCTACATCTAAGCCTTATATTTATAGATAACGTTTTTTTGTCATTGTCAATATTATCCTGAAATACGTGTTCCCCCGAAAATAAGACATCCTCCGAAAAATAAGACCTACTTACAGGTTTCCTTCTGAGTGAAATATAAGGCACCCCCCGAAAATAAGGCCCCCCTAGGCTAAACATGAGAGATTTGGTCCACTGATTCTGAAAGAAATGGAGTCACAAGAAATTCACCAGGAAATTCAGGAATTGGACTGTTATGATGATGTTCCAGAAGATGATGACATGATTGTCATTGAATAAATGAGTCAATTCTTGATACTGTAGGATTCACAGTTTGTCTGGTTTGTGTTGACAACTACCGTACTACCGTACTGTATACAGGTAATAAACTTCCTTTATTTTCATTTAACAATAAATGTGTACCGTATTCTTCTTCATGGAAAACTAAGACATCCCCTGAAAATAAGACCTAGCACATCTTTGGGAGCAAAAATTAATATAAGATACTGTCTTATTTTCGGGGAAACAGGGTAGTGGCTTGGGTATCACTTGGCACCCTTAGGATATCCTAGTGTAACTAAAACTTAAGTGGCATCCAGAGAGCAATATTGTGAATCATATACTACTAGGATCTTAAAAATTGAATTGTAGCACCATATTGCAATTCCAGAGGCAAACAACATGGTAAGATACTCGTAATGTAGGGTGACCATAGAAAGGGTAGAGAAAATAATAAAATCTGGCAGACTGAGGAAACTCAAGTAGCACAGCTTTGTGTTGAAATTTTAAAAGCAATAGCAGAGGAGGTCAGCCTTATATTTCACATGAAATATTCAGATGAGATAGCTCATCTTAAGCAAAAGCCCATGGAACCAACTGGTTAAAGTTGGGTACAGAGACAAAAACAAACCAATCAGTGATCTAGCTAACTGCTCACCTGGGAAACTAGTTCTGCAAAGATAATGCTATTTTCTGGGAAATAAGGCTGACCGCAGCAGCATCTTTAAACAAAACAAAACAAAAAAGCATGCATGACTGTTAAAAGGGACAATGAAGTTGTCTTAATCTTGCTTAGTTTTTCCAACCCAAAAGGGAAAATAGGAGGCAGTCCCTGACTATAGAATAGAACAAACCTGGGACTAGAATCCCAACTCTGCCTCTACTAGCCAAAGTTTTCCCATCTGTGGGACAGAAATAACATCCACCTCATTGCATTGTTGGGATGATTATATTATACTAGAGGCCAGATGCACCGAATTCATGCAAGAGTAGGCCTTCTCCTTGCTGGTATCGGCTTTCCTTTGGCACCTGGGACTCTGGCTTCCCTCACAGCCCCAGCTTAGTCTGGAAGGTCGTCCAGAAGGAAGTCTGGAAGAATATCTGGTCTAATTAGCATATTGTGCTTTCATTAATATAGATGTTATATGTAAAATATACTTAGGACAGTGCCTAAAGCCTAATATCAGAATTATGTTTAATTGTGGAAGGGGAAGAAAGTGTGGCCATATTAGTGTTTATGATAGAGATTCTGCCATATAGGCATAGTGACATTATACAAAGAATGGAGAGCCAAGACCATCACACAACCCTCCCATCTTTGGTCACTAAAAGGCCTAAAGCTTAGAACTTCAGTAACTTAAAAGAGAAAGCCAGCTGAAATGGAATTGCAAGTGTCCTTGCTCCAAATGCAAGGTAAATTATTTCCCTTCTCTCTCCTTTGGTCCTGTTTTTCTCTTCATGCTTTAATCATTTTGACACCAAGCTGTACAAAAGTAATTTAAAATTAACATGTCTGACACTTGGTAGCTAGCAGAACCTGATTCTGAACCCTACCCCCTCTCCAGGGAAGCCAAACGCCTTCTTTGATTGGCTACTGGTCCTGCAGCAGCTGATGAAGGGCCCAGGAAAATATACCCAACAATTAATTTGCTAATTTAGTTTTCTGTTTAATTCAAAACCAGAAAATCCTCAATCACCCAGGAACTTGGCTTTCTGGCTAGCGCATTGGCTTCTAAAACTTCCTGTTCAATAGTGAGCAAAGAAACATAAGAGAGGGAGAACGCTTACCTGCCTCGGTAAATACCATACCTCTGTGTCCCTTTGTCCTCAATATGGTTTTCTCTAGGATCACAATTCAGAAGTCTTTTTACCAGGAGAATTCAGAGCAACATATTCATACCCAATGTAGGTAAACTGCTTCTTGAGTTAGGGGGAATTTCCAATATATGTTTAGGATTTAAAAAACTACCTTGGGGTTACAGATCAAGCCAGATGGGTTGCTAGCATTGGAAATAAGCATTGGTCTGGCTAAGTGGTTGAGCATCGACCTATGAACAAGGAGGTCAAAGTTCGATTCCTGATCAGGGCACATGCCCAGGTTGTGGGCTTGATCCCCAGTCAGGGGGTGCAGGGGCAGCTGATCAATCATTCTCTCATCACTGATATGTCTTTCTCTCTCTTCCTCTCCCTTTACCTTCCTCTCTGAAATCAATAAAATATATATATATATATATATATATATATATATATATATATATAAAATATAAATCAGTAAGTGTTGCTTTAAATTGTAAAGCAAGTTTCAGGTTCCCTTGGAACTTTTCTGCTGACTTCAAAAGGAAGAGGTAAAGGGAATTTGTACCACAGATGGAAAAGATTTGTATTAGAGAACTGGGTGAGAAGAAAAACACAGGTGTCTTTCCACAGGTCCATCAGCTAGCTTTCCTTCCTGGAGAGTTTCAGAATTAAGAGGAAGGAGTAGGCTTAACCTTCATGTGTGCACCAGAACCCATACACTTGTTGCCACTCACAGAGGATTTTACTCAGTTGATGGTTTAATTTTACTCCCTATTTTACTTCCCACCTCAGGCAAGTTAAACTCTTCTGCCTAACTTCTCAAATAGTCTATAATCTGGCCCAACCATACCTATCAACCCATTTCTTAATCTTTATCAAAGTGTACATTCTAGTTTGACCAGATTCAATATTCTGAGAACATGCTTCTATGCTCCTGCCTCTAAACTTTTGTTCATTTCCCTACTTATTTTTTCCCATGTGCTCCTCTCTCTATTATATTTTCGTTTAAGAGAGGAAGGGAGAGGGAGAGGGAGAGAGAGAAACATCAATGAATGAAGAGAAACACTGATTGGCTGCATCCTGCATACCCCACACTAGGGATCGAGCCCACAACCCAGACATGTGCCCTGACCGAAAATCAAACTGTGACCTCCTGGTTCATAGGTCGACACTCAACCACTGAGCACACCTGCAGGGGTCCTCTCTCCTTTATTCAAATCCTATTTGAACCTCAAGGCCCACCAAGATCTTATTTACTCCACTCAATCTTCTCCTCTTCTGTCTTTGCATTGGTAACATTTGTATAATGTACCACATGTTGACCACTGTGATAAAACTAACTATAAGGTTTTTAAAGTCAAGGTCTATATCATATACAATAGTATGAAGGTATCTCTCCCAGGTTTTCTCCCAGTCTGGCCATTCATGATAATCATCAAGTCCCTTTTAAAAAACACGGATTATTAAGTTGTACCCTATCCAAGATTCTGTTTTGTTAGACAAAAATGGGAGCCAGGGCCCAGCTGGGGTAGCTCAATGGTTGAGCTTGGACCTATAAACCAGGAAGTCAGAGTTTAATTCCCATCAGGGCACACACCCAGGTTGCAGGCTCAATCACCAGGAGGGGGCAGGCAGAAAACAGTGGATCAATGATTCTCATCATTTATGTTTCTATCTCTCCTCCCTTCCTCTTTGAAATAAGTAAAAATATGTTAAAATAATAATAAGAAGAAGAAGAGAGCCAGAAATCTGTAAATTTTTTTTCTTCTCAATCACTGCTCACAGCTCCTAGCATAAGAATCACTCAACTTGAGTAAAAATGTTTGGGTGTAAACTACTATATATATATATATATATATATATATATATGCTTATTAATATTACATGATGACCTAATCAATGGATCTCTCCCCCCCTCCCCCCAGGTCTATACCTCCAGGTACAAATTGGGAGGCTTACATTCTGTGATACCAGTTTGGTATGTTAGGAATCCACATCTCTTCCTCCTTAAGAATTCTTTGAAATTACAATTGCAAAGAGGTCAGTTTGGTAGAATTGATGGAATTGTAGCTGATTAGAAACACAGATCCTCCTTTATCAGTTGCAATCCATAGTATTTATATAGTGATATTTAAGGGCAGGGGAATTTGGTGTGGGGGGAAAAAGGTCATATTTTGCCCCAGGCACAACTGTAAAATGAATCTTTCTGGTCAGTCCTTCTAAATCCAGCTCAAGTGTTAAATGTTGAAGGATTAAGCTGTGATCCCCTCATGGGGTATTTGTGTTTCAGAGGGAATCCTCTATAAGTGAGAGGAGAGGATTATTTTAATGACACCCAAACTTATTTGACAGAACCCAAGATTTGGGAAAGCATTCTCTTAAGAAAGTGACCCCCTTGATGTCATTCTGCTCCTATCATCTTCAATAAAGTAAACAGTGACCATAACAGTTTCCAATCATTGCCCTAGCTGGTTTGGATTGGTGGTTACATCAGCCCTCAAACTGAAGGGTCATGGGTTTGATTCCAGTCAAGGGCACATAGCCTTGGTTGCAGGATCTATTCCTGCCACTCCTCCCCCGGATGGGGCACATGAGAAAGGCAACCATTCAATGTGTCTCTCCACATCAATGTTTCTCTTGTCTCTACCTCTCCCTTCCACTCTCAATAAAAAATTAATGGCAAAAATATCCTCAGGTGAGGATTAACAACAACAACAAAAAATTTCCAAACTTTAATCTCAGAGTTGAGAGAACAGGACCTTTTCAATTTAAGTGTAGACATACGGTATTGGTCTGCTGTGGCTGGTATTAAAAGGCACATCTGCATGTCCAAAGTCCCATCACTGTTAGTTTTTTTCATATTCTTATATTTAAAGAGAAAACTCCATGATATGTTCTTTTATTCATTTCTGTTTTGTTAGATCTAAAATGGGAGCCACATATTTACTGAGTGCCTATTATATCCCAAGTACTATCCCTGAGGGGATTGGCCTGAATCTGGCTCTCCGACATCCCCTGAGGGGTCCTGGGGAGGATGCAGGCCATGCCGAGGGACCCCACTGGTGCACAAATCTATGCACTGGGCCTCTAGTGAACAGATAAAATTCATGGAGGTTACATTATAGTGGAGGACAGCAGTGGTGAAGGGCTAAGATAGAAACAAATAATTATATAACATATTAAATGATAAATGGTGTGGAGAAAAAATAAGCAGAGAATAGAAATGAATGGCAAGGTTTAAGTTTTATTTTATTATTATTTTAAATATATATTTTTTATTGATTTTAGAGAGGAAGGGAGAGCAAGAGAGATAGAAACATCAGTAATGAGAGAGAATAATTGATCAATTGCCTCCTACACATCCCACACTGGGGATTGAGCCTGAAACCTGGGCATGGCTGCCTGTGCCAGAAATCAAACCATGACCTCCTGGTTCATAGGTCACCACTCAACCACTGAGCCATGCTGGCTGGACACAGAAAGGTTAAATTTGAGAAGGTGTCATTAAAAACCTGAAGGAGTGAAGAAGCAAGCCATGTGGATAATTAGGAAAAGAGAATTCCTGATAATCTCTCAGATTAAGAGTAAAACAGTATGGCGTTTCCTCAAAAATTTGAAAATGGAACTGCCATTTGACCCAGTAATACCACTTCTAGGAATATATCCCAAGAAAACAGAAGCACCCAATCAGAAAGGATATATGCACCCTATGTTCATAACAGCACAATTTACAATAGTTAAGATTTGGAAACAGCCTAAATGCCCCTCAGCAGATGAGTGGATTAGAAAACTATGTACATCTACCCAATGGAATACTATGCTACAGTAAAAAAGAAGGAATTCTTACCACTTGAAGCAGCATGGATAGAACTGGAGAGCGTTATGCTAAGTGAAATAAGCCAGTCAGTGAAAGAAAAATACCACATGATCTCACTCATTTATGGATAATAAAGAACATTATAACCTGATGAATAAAAAGATAGATACAGCCGAAACTGGTTTGGCTTAGTGGTAGAGCGTCGGTCTGCAGACTGAAAGGTCCCAGGTTTGATTCCGGTCAAGGGCATGTACATTGGTTGTGGGCACATCCCCGGTAGGGGATGTGCAAGAGGCAGCTGGTCGATGTTTCTCTCTCATCGATGTTTCTAGCTCTCTATCTCTCTCCCTTCTTCTCTGTAAAAAATCAATAAAATATATTTAAAAAAAGAAAAGAAAAGAAAAAAAAGATAGATACAGAGACAGAGAAGCTTCGAACAGACTGCCAAATTACAGCGGGAAGGTTGGGGAGGGTTGTCGGGGAGGTAAGAGATCAACCAAAGGACTTGTATGCATGCATATAAGTATAACCAATGGGCGCAAGACACTGGGGGGGTTGGTGATGGCAAGTGCGGGGCGGGGGGGAAAAGGGGATAGGGGAAGTTGGGGAAAGGTCAATGGGGGGAAAAAAGACATATGTACTACTATTTGTAATACTTTAAACAATAAAATATAATTAAAAAAGAGTAAGGACTTACAAATTCTAACCTAACTTGAGTGCTTTTGCTCTTTACAAGTTACTCAATTTCCCCTTTACAAATTACTCAATCCTCAAAACAATAAAGTCTTCTAAAGCTTAGTTGAAAATTTCATATTGAAAAGTATATTTTATCCCCTTCCCCCCCAAAAGTCAAATAGTACTCATGGAAGTCTACCACAAAAACAAACAAAATTTCTTTCAATTTTCAGCTAACAGATTCTCATTTATGTTAATTACTTTAACTAGACATTGGATTTTATTTTATTTATTATTATTATTAACTATTTTTATTTTTTATTTTTTAAAATATATTTTATTGATTTTACACAGAAAGGAATTGAGAAGGATAGAGAGTTAGAAACGTCGATGAGAGAGAAACATCAACCAGCTGCCTCTTGCACACCCCCCACTGGGGATGTGCCCGCAACCAAGGTAAGTACCCTTGACCGGACTCGAATCTGGGACCTTTCAGGCTCAGGCCAACGCTCTATCCACTGAGCCAAACCGGTTTCGGCATTATTAACTATTTTTAATGATAGTAATAATCATGCTTCCTACTTTAAAAAAAAAAATATATATATATATATATTTTATTTTTTACAGAGAGGAAGAGAGAGGGATAGAAAGTTAGGAACATCGATGAGAGAGAATCATCGATCAGCTGCCTCCTGCACACCCCCTACTGGGGATGTGCCCGCAACCAAGGTACATGCCCTTGACTGGAATCGAACCTGGGACCCCTCAGTCCGCAGGCTGACACTCTATCCACTGAGCCAAACCAGTTTATGCTTCCTACTTTTTGAGCACTTACCAGCCTAGTCTCTACTAGAGAATTTATTTATTTATTTATTTATTTAACAACAGATATTTAGCCCAGCTGGCATGGCTCAGTGGTTAAGCATTGACTCATGAACCAGGAAGCTATGGTTCAATTCCCAGTCAGGGCAAATACCTGCATTGCAGGCTAAAGCCCCAGTAGGGTGCCTGCAGGAGGCAGCCAGTTGATGATTCTATCTCCCTCTCCCTTTCCCTCTGTGAAATGAGTAAAAATATATATTTTTGAAAATAAACAAAAGATATTTATTTTCTCATAGTTCTAGAGGCTGTATTTTGTTTTTTAATTAAATTTATTAGCCCTGACTAGGTGGCTCTATGGACATCATCCCAATACACCAAGGTGGTGTGTTCAATACCCAGTCAGGGCACATGTAAGAATCAACCAATGAATGCATAAATAAGTGATACAACAAATCTCTCTCTCACACCCTTCCTTTCTCTCTTGAAAATCAGTTTAGCCTGGCCAGTGTGGCTCAGTGGTTGAGCATTGACCCATGAACCAGCAGGTCATAGTTCAATTCCCAATCAGGGCACATGTCCAGTAGAAGGCCTGCAGGAGGTAGCTAATAGATGATTCTCATTATTAATGTTTCTACCCCTCTCTCCCTTTCCCTTCCTCTCTCTGAAATGAATAAAAACATATTTTTAAAAACATTTTAAGATTATTTGTTTTGTTTTTTAAATGAAAAATAGTTTATTTCACTTGGCTCTCAAAGCAAATGGAAATCTGCAAGAGTAGTCTTTTTTTTTTTAATATATATTTTATTGATTTTTCAGAGGGGAAGAGAGAGGGATAGTTAGAAACATCGATGAGAAAAAATCATCAATCAGCTGCCTCTTGCACACCCCCTTCTGGGGATGTGCCCGCAACCAAGGTACATGCCCTTGCCCGGAATCGAACCTGGGACCTTTCAGTCTGCAGGCTGACGCTCTATCCACTGAGCCAAACCGGTTTCAGCCTGCAAGAGTAGTCTTATGCTCAGTTTACACATGAGAATGGTAAGGCTCAGAGAGATTAAGTTGCTTGCTTTAGGTCACACAGCTATAAGTAGTTGAGCCAGTGTTAAAACTCAGGTCTTTATATATATATATAATTGATTTCAGAGAGGAAAGAAGAGGGAGAGATAGAAACATCAATGATGAGAGAGAATGATTGATCAGCTGCTCCTACAAGTGCCTCCCCCTTACCCCGGGATAAGCCCACAATCCAGGCATTTGCCCTGACTGGGAATCGAACCAGGACCTCCTGATTCATAAGTTGATGCTAAGCCACTGTGCCACACCAGCCGGGTTCTAAATCTTATTTCTTTCGCCAGGACCGGTTTGGCTCAATGGATAGAGCGTCGGCTTGGGGACTGAAGGGTCCCGGGTTCGATTCCGGTCAAGGGCATGTACCTTGGTTGCGGGCAGATCCCCAGTAGGGGGTGTACAGGAGGCAGCTGATCGATGACTCTCTCTCATTGATGTTTCTAACTCTCTATCTCTCTCCCTTCCTCTCTGTACAAAATCAATAAAATATATTTTTAAAAAAAATAATAATAAATAAATAAATAAATAAATCTTATTTCTTTCCTCTGTCAGAACTGCTATTTCGGTTCCCAAATTAGGGAAACAGCTCTACACGGTATTTACTTACAGAATTTAAGCAGCCTCTAGTTGCCCTATGAAACCACATCTGTCATATAAAAGAGAAATATCAACAGTATATTGGAAAAGCTATTTGTGAAGTTAAACTTAAAACTAAAAGGACAGACAGCTGGCACCAGTTCCTAAGGCCTGAGCCTTACAGGCTGGAAGTCTAAATCACAGCAGAAATATTATACCTTCCCACCACTGGGCTCTGGCACAAGGAATGCTTTCCACCTTGGACAGGGTAAATGCTGAGGAGCAGCACAATGCTCCATTAAGTACTAAAATTTATCAATATCCTCGTTCAGGCAAAAGGAGAAATAGATAAAGAAGTGGTTATATTTCTGGAATTTGGTTCTTCTCTATTTCCCATACCACTCTAGTCAAGGCCTTGTCACCTTTTCCTCACATTTCCGTAAAAGCGTACTATCTGCCTCTCCCGCCTCTGTTTCTCCCCTTTCCCTGACCTCTTTCCAAAACCCTTATTGTGCATTCTTTAGATTAACCTTCCTGAAGTGCTGTTACTCTTTCACATAAAAATCTTTAATGACTCCCAAAATATAGTTCATTTCAAGAAACCAGGATTTGGTTTCACATTCAAACTTTATTTATTTATTTATTTATTTTTATTAAATTATTACCTGTGTACAAATTTTAACATTCCCCCCATACCTACCCTCCCCCCAAACTTTATTTAATACAACTTACTAAAACTGACACAAGATGCAATAGAAAATCTGAATTGTCCTGTATCTATTAAATAAATTGAATTTGTTATAAACCATCTAGGCCCAGATGGTTTCACTTGTAAATTCTTTTAAGGAAGAAGTAATACTGATCTTACAGGAATTCTTTTAAAAAAATAAATAAATAAAGAGGAGGGAACATTTCAACTCATTAGACCTTATGTAGCCAACTTAATCCTTGCCACATCTACCCCAACCACCAAAAACTATGGGTGTTTCCTAATTATTCCACACATAGCATGCTGCATGCTGTGGCTGACATTTTCCCCTTTTTTTGGAATGCACTCCCACCCACTCCCTTTGCCTCTACAAGTAATTTGGATAGATAATTCTTAGAAGAATTGAAGCTTATGTCTTATTCTTTTGTTACCTGCCTCTTAAAACAAGTACAGCCTTGAGAAGTGAACACAATATAGAACAAACCAGTATTAGTACTACACATAGATATTAAGCTGAACAAATGTAGATACAGAAGAGTAAGGGGTTTTTCTGATACAACAAAGAGGTGTATCCACTCAGCAGTGAAATGTCATACAGAGCTGTGCAAAATCTAAACAAAAATAAGATTTACTTTTTTAAAAAGAGAGAGAATGGCATCAAAATACTAGTAAAAGCCTTAAAGGTTACTCAACCTTCAACAAATATTTGCAAGCCGGCTATGAGGCAAACATTGTGCTAGGCATTTTATATACATGTTGGTGTGGTCTCGGCCTGCCTTATAGTGGAAGAGACAGAGAATAGAAACAAGTGTTGGGGAAAATTTAAATTTTATTATTTTAAATATATATGTATATATATAATTGATTTCAGAGAGGAAGAGAGAAACATCAGAGATGAGAAAGAATCATTGATTGCCTGCCTCCTTCACACCCCCTCCTGGGGATCAAACCCGCAACCTGGGAATATGCCCTTGATTGGAATTGAATCTGGGGCCTTTTAGTCTACAGGCCAACTCTCTATCCACTGAACCAAACCAGCTAGGGCAATAAAAATAAATTTTAAAAAGAAGGGCCATTCTGAGGAAATAAAGTTTCTTGCAGTATGAGCCACTGGTACCCAGATTCAACTGACATTTATTGAGTATCTCTGTGCTAGGTACTCTTCTAGGCATTTTCACATCCCATTCAATTCTTACTATAGACCTCTGAGAGGTATTAATATTATCATTATCACTTTTTTACTGATGAAAAAAATCCATGCTCAGAGAGCTTCAGTGACTTGCCCAAAGTTACACAACCCAGAAGCCATGAATTTGAGATTTAGTCTCACCTCTAATTCAAGGCCTCTGTTCATGTCACTAAATTATCTAATAGTTGCTCAGGCCCTAACATCCACACTATCCTTGACCTCTCTCTCTTTCTCATGTACCTCCCATGTCCAGCAGCGAATTCTGGGACCTTTACCTTCATTATCTCCCTAACCACTGTTGCCACCTCCACCATGGCCACCACACCGACCATTGTTTCTTGCCTAGTTTCCTGCAATGGCCTCCTAACTGTCCTCCTTGCGTTTGCCCTTGTACGCCTTTCTTCTGTTTTCTACGCAGCAACCAGAGTAAACCTTTTAAAGCATAAGTCATAACATACACACAAGTCATTCCTCCAGTGGCTCCCCATCTCCCTCAGAATAAAAGCGTTCAGTGCCTTACAAGGTTTTCCAAAGTCTGCCCCTGCACTTCCACTGCCCTGACCTGTCTCTTACATCTCTCAGCTCAATCTATTCAGCTAAACTGGTCTCCTTCAACAAGGAAACTCCTGTCTCAGGGCCTTTGCATTTGCTGTATCCTCTATCTGGAATGCTCCTCCCCCTCATAATTGTATGAGGACAGAGAGCTAGAAACATCTATGAGAGAGAAACATCGATCAGCTGCCTCCTGCACACCCCACACTGGGGATGTGCCCGCAACTAAGGTACATGCCCTTGACTGGAATCAAACCTGGGACCTTTCAGTCCATAGGCAGATGCTCTATCCACTGAGCCAAACCGGTTTTGGCAACTCCTTAGATTCTTTTGTGTCAGCTCAGAGAGTCCTTTGACCACCTTTTATAAACTAAAAAACTCTGCCCAAACCATAATCTCTATCTCCCTTAACCTTGCTGTTTAATTCTCCATAACCCTTATTACCATTTGGTATACTATATGTTTACTTATATGTTTATTGTCTCCCCTCCCTTTTAGAATGTAAATTCCAAGCAGACAGAACTTCATTTTCTGTTCTCAGAGCACAGTTCTCAGCTCCCAGAACATTGCCTGGCACATAGTAAGTGCTCAATGAATAGAGGCAGGTGACTAAAGAACAGATCCTATTTTTTCAGTGACTGGAAGAACAGAAAGACAAAGTCATTCTGAGGATGGGAAAGCACTTTGTAAACTAGGATGTGGTCTACTTGGTTCTTAGGTTTCTAAGCCTAAGAATCACTTCTGAAGGGCCTTAGCTAAGGGGAGTCAACTCAAATGATCTTGGTTTATGCCGTGCTGACCGTTGGTAGGCCAGCGAGTACATAACTGGGAACACAGTCTTGACCTCCCTGTCTTCTCCAGTTCACTGGCAAAGCCAGCGAGGACCTCTCCTCTTTTCAAAGGCTCCCTTACAGGCATTTGGCTTTTTTAGAGTTTTTATTCTGGGCAATGGGAGAGATGGTCGGTGTCCTATCCGTGGATGGGATCTATATAGGGACAGTCATTCAATTAAATCAAGCAGTATTGAATTCTTAATTGACACAAATGAGACAGACAGACAGCTGGAGGAGTGGGGGGAGGACAGGGAGCAGGTGCTCTGCATAATGCAGAAAGAGGGGGCAGAATATAAATTCAAACTGATGTTGTAGAAGTTCCCTTGTGAGTCTAGATTTTGTACCACGTAAGAGGGAAGTTTTGCCACAGCTTACTTTACATACAACAGAAAGGACTCAATGGTGTCTTTGCCAAGAATAAAGCAACAGGTTCCAAATGTTTGTGCCATTTTGGCTGGCCTGATGGCCAAGTCGGCTTGTTTTCAGGTACTATCATTTCTGAGAATCACTCTTGGTAAAGCCGGTTTTTTGTTTTTTGTTTTTTCTCAAGATAACTTTATGAGGTAATGTTTGACTAAAAGAAAGTACTTTGAAAATTCCATTTCTAAAAATATAGGGAGGAGGGGGCAGATAACACATGAGTTAGTAAGGTAAAGGAAAGGATGTTTCCAGATCTTCAAAGGCCAGTTATAGTGGTATTCCCGCAGAAAAGGCAGGACCCTGAGAAATTCTAGAATTTTCTCTGAGAATGTTGGGGGCATTTTTCTTCTCAGCTCCCTCTTGGTCAGAGCTCTGACTCCCCAGCCAGACAATTCTTTTCTGTGTCCATGGGAATGGCTCCCATAATTAGCAGTGTCTCCTGCCTGGAACACAGACAAGTCAGCTGATCCTGGGAAGGAGAGCTGATTAAATCTTTCCTGTTGAGAGGCACCTCTTTGATTTGAACGTGACACCTACATCCTCTACTTCAGGTTTGTCTGATGGAAGCGGTTTCACCCATACCTTCACAACCGGAGATCCTAATGTTTAAAGACACAGTTAATCTTAAAAGGAGCCCACTGGTTTTTTAAGAATTAGGAAAGAGCATAGGTTTTTTTTCCCCCCTCCTCCCTCCTGGACCCTTCTCCAGTAAACATCACCCTGTATTTGGTGTGATGAAAGCTCCCGCTGCCCAGGTATCATCAAATGCCAGAGGCATTGAAATATAAAAGGAGTTCAAAACACCCCTAAGTACACACAAGTATTAACTACAAATGGAAGAGTGAAAGAACAGGCAAACTACTTCTTTAAAAGTGTTTAGTAAGACAGCCTGGAACCATCAAGCCCCAAAGTGAATACTCCTGGTGATAGTACGATCCAGGAAAGCTTTCTGTGGGAGGAGGTGTCGTCTTATCTGGATGTAGCTAGGATTATGTACGACCACTCAGACATGTCCAGGAGAGACAATATCCATTTTCTTCTGACATCAAGGCAGGCCTTTTAAGTTTGCCCGGATTTATTTTGGTTAGCGCAATAAAAAAGCCAGGTTGGAGAATTATGTCTCACAAAAATAAAGCCATTGTATGCTTCGAGGTTCCCACTGAAAGCTTGCTTTTAAAGCAGCTTGCTGCTCCACAGCTCCGGTCACCTTGCAATACTTGCATTGAGGCAGGTTGGCTACGAACAAAGCAAATTGGCTTCACATGCAACGGCCCTAAACCTACACTCTCAGGACAAAAGTTTTTTTCTTAGCAATGTTTTCTACATGGGTCTGGTTAAGGGCCATTCACTTACCTCCACCCTTTTTCTCTTGGGAGACAAAGGCACCTTTGGGGCTGCAGTGACACGGGAGAGTTAGAATCAGATTTGTTATCGAAATTGCGGCCTTCAATTTCAGTAAGAGGCTAAATCTGTCTATTTCAACTACAGGAAGGCAGTCTTTATAACCCCTGGAGCACTTGGCTAATTATGCACCTGCAAATATACCATACAGGACATTTCAGGTTCCTAAGCACTTTGAAAGCCGATACCCAAACAGTCTCAAGGGATCCTATCACCCATCTCGAATAATAGCGGCTTTGGAATCTGTTGTTGGCACCAGAAAGAGTCCTCTGAAGTCATTCTAAAGCCATTTTTATTGTGCATTTCCAAACAAAGGGCCTCACCACCGAAAGAACTTCTGTTACAAAATCAGGGGAGAAAGTCAAACTCATCTCATCTAAGAGTCAATTACCCTGGCAATTTTGTGAAGGGATGGGAAATGAGTGCTAGGGGACAGGGCTGTGGGGAGGGGGTGGGACTGGCTTTTAAAATCCCCTGGGTGAGAAGGGTGTTTCCACTGACTCTAAACTCTAACAATTACAACAGAAGGGCCTCTGTGACTTTCTGGCTATAAAAGTTTTTATGATTATTAACTGGGGAAATCGAGAATATGTGGAATTTTAACAATCGACTTTCAACCTCCATTTGCTTCTTTCTGAGAAATTTGTTTGTGCACGGACTCTAATAACCGAAGGCTCAGGGTTTATGTGGCTACCTTTTTATTCCTTGCTGAAAATCCACTTCCTTACATATCTGACTTTCAATAAAGAGGCAGATCCCTTGTATGCTGTTTATTTCAGGAAAGAAATATATGTGGGAAAAGAAGCAATTTGTCCTCATTGCAATTAGATTGTCATGACCACCTGTTGTGGGATTATCCTGCCATCTGCTGTTCAAAAGAGAAACAACAGCAGAGAAACAGGATGGCCGAGGTTAAGTGTTTGGTACTGGTAAAATATTCCTTCTTATTAATAAAAAATGTATATATATTTTAAAATCTTCCTTATTTTAAGGGTATCACTTTTTATTTTTATTATTGTGAGGGAGATAAAATGTGATTAATAGAAAGAGCCCTGATTGAGGGTCCAAAAAAATGTGGGTACAATCCTTTTTGAAAACAATTGATGATCTTGTATCAAGAGTGGCAGAGTGGCTCAGTGGTTGAGTGTCCACCTATAAACCAGGAGTCACAGGAGTCACGGACGCCCAGTGAGGGGTGTGCAGGAGGCAGCCCATCAATGATTCTCTCTTATCATTGATGTTGATGTTTCTGTCTCTCCCTTCCTCTCTGAAATCAATTAAAAAAATATTTTTTAAGAAAAGAGTGGTAGAGCCCTGGCCGATTTGGCTCAGTGGATAGAGCATTGACCTGCGGACTAAAAGGCCCCAGGTTCCATCCTGGTCAAGGGCACGTGCCCAGGTTGCCGGCTTGATCCCCAGTGGGGAGCATGCAGGAGGCAGCCAGGTAGTGGTTCTCTCTCATCATTGATGTTTCTATCTCTCTCTCCTTCTTCCTTCCTCTCTGAAATTAATAAAAATATATTTTTTAAAAAGAGTGGTAGAATGTTCTTTACCTTGAAAAAAACCACAACAGATTAAATGAGCAGATTAAAACCTAGCCATTCTACTCTGGAAACCTGTCCTAAAGGATTAATCGAAAATTAAGAAAAAACCATGTATATAAAAGATGTTCATCAAAATTATTGTATATTGAGAAACCTCCCCCCCCTTTTTTTTTTGTTTGTTAATTCTCACTTGAGAATATTTTCCATTGACTTTTAGAGAGCATGGAAGAGAGAAGGAAAGACTGAGAGGAGCATTGATTGCTTGCCTCCTGCACAAACCCGTACCAGGGTCCGGGCCAGGGAGGATCCTGCAGCCAAGGAATGGGTCCTCGACCAGAGTCTAATCCAGGACCCTTTGGTCTGCAGGCCGGTGTTCTATCCACTGAGCCAAACCAGCTAGAGTGAAAAAAAATTTTTTTAAAGAAGCAACCCAAATGTCTACCAATTAGCAAATGGTTAAAACTTGGTAAAACAGTCTGAAGCTGTTAAACAAATTATCTTTAAAATGTGAGACTACATGACAAAGTGTTTATTTTATAATGCAACATGAAAAATAACCCAGATTAACCCTAGTTGGTTGGGATCAGCGGATAGAGCGTCAGCCTGCTGACGGAAGGGCCTAGGGTTCAATTCTGGTCAAGGCCACATACCGCGGTTGCAGGCTCAGTCCCTAGCCTTGGTTGGGGCCCCTGTGGGAGGCAGCCAGTGGATATGTCTTTCTCACATTGATGTTTCTCTCTCTCTGCCTCTCCTCTCCCTCTCCCTTCCACTTTCGCTAAAAATCAATGGGGGAAAATGTCCTTGGTTGAGGATTAACCAAAAAATAAAAATAGAGAGCAGGCAGACAGTTCTGGTGTGTGTGTGGGGAATGGGGAAAGGGGCTGTGATGGGATTGAGCAAAAAATGGGGAGAAAGAAAACAGATTAAAAGAGCAAATTAAGCATAGAAACTATTTTTTTTGTAAGCATAGAAAATAATAATTTTTTTAGAAAGCCACATCAAAATACTATTTTAGGGGGGAAAGCCACCCCAAAATACTACCAGTAGTTCTGTGTGAGGCCATGAGGGACTGAACATTTTGTCCTACTTTTTAGTGTTTTCCAAATTATCTTTAATGAGTACATATTAATTTGGGTAATGAAGGAAAAACTTATTTTCCCTAAAAGATGCCTGGGTACTAATTCCATATTTACTAAACTACATCAAATAAGCAAATTCTGCCTGACTATAGACAACAAACCTTGTCTCTCTGGGGCTCAAGCCTTTCATCTGTCAATTGTTTCCCTCCTCTCCCTGGGCTGTTCCAGGATCAACCTTCTAACAGCTGTGAAAGTACTATAGTATGAAGAGTCTGCTATCCATACGATTTAGGATCAATAATTCATTTTGTCTACAGGTTTCCCCCAATCTTATCCATATCCCTGATTTCCTGCCTGGGATCAATCCCTCACCGTTGGCAAAATAATAATTTCTAATCTTGGTTCAAGAGCAACGCTCTCCACTCAGTAATCCAGGTGATGTGGGTGTCTCTTTTGAGCTCTTAATTTGGCCTAATCATCTCCCATCTGATTTCCCTGTCGGGTTTCTGTTCCTTCACTCCTTTGCTTATACTACCCTGTTTCCCCGAAAATAAGACAGTGTCTTATATTAATTTTTGCTCCCAAAGATGCGCTAGGTCTTATTTTCAGGGGATGTCTTATTTTTCCATGAAGAAGGGTACGGTACACATTGATTGTTAAATGAAAATAAAGGAAATTTATTACCTGTATATGGTACGGTAGTACGGTAGTTGTCAACACAAACCAGACACACTGTGAATCCTATAGTATTAAGAATTTACTCATTTATTCAATGACAATCATGTCATCATCTTCTGGAACATCATCATAACAATCCAATTCCTGAATTTCCAGGTGAATTTCTTGTGGCTCCATTTCTTTCAGAATCAGTGGACCAAATCTCTCATGTTGAGCCTAGGGGGAGCCTTATTTTCGAGGGGGATGCCTTATATTTCCCTCAGAAGGAAACCTGTAGTAGGTCTTATTTTCGGAGGATGTCTTATTTTCGGGGAAACACGGTACTGCCTGCCAGAGTGGTCAAGCCCTTTCCCGGCTCAGAATCCTGCCATGGTTCCCACTGCCTTATGGGGTTAAGTTCAAACTCCTGGGCCTGTTGAACTTTCAAGTCTTCCTATAGGTCAGTCTGTTTCATACTTCTTTGATTTTGCTTGTGCCATTGCCTCTGCCAGGAATGCCCTTGCTGGCTGTCTGCCTGACAACCCCCTCCCATCTTTTGGGACTTAGTTTAGGCATCAGCTCCATTTCCATTTTCTCCAACATCCTGCCCTGTACCATTGGCTCCCCTTCCCGGGAAAATATGCTTCAAAAACATCACTTACCACACAATCAAGTAATTCTCTATTTCCTTATGACCTCCTCACTAGAGTAAAAGATCCTTAACAGTTTATGAATCTCATATTAAAGTATATATCCTACTGCCTATTACGGTGCCTGGTTTATAGTAAAATTTCAGTAAATGCTTATTAAATAAAAAAGAAAGAAAGAAAAGAATTCATTTAACATTTTATCTTCCAAAAGGCTTTCATTATGTTGTTCCATTTGATCCTGATAACTACCGTGTTTCCCCGAAAATAAGACATCCTCCGAAAATAAGACCTACTTACAGGTTTCCTTCTGAGTGAATTATAAGGCATCCCCCCGAAAATAAGGCCCCCCTAGGCTAACCATGAGAGATTTGGTCCACTGATTCTGAAAGAAATGGAGCCACAAGAAATTCACCACAAAATTCAGGAATTGGATTGTTATGATGATGTTCCAGAAGATGATGACATGATTGTCATTGAATAAATGAGTAAATTCTTGATACTGTAGGATTCAGTTTGTCTGGTTTGTGTTGACAACTACCGTATTACCGTACTGTATCCAGGTAATAATTTTCCTTTATTTTCATTTAACAATAAATGTGTACCGTATTCTTTTTCATGGAAAAATAAGACATCCCCTGAAAATAAGACCTAGCGCATCTTTGGGAGCAAAAGTTAATATAAGACTCTGTCTTATTTTCGGGGAAACGGGGTAGCAAAGCAAGGACTTAAGCCCAGCTTTTCTAAAAGAAGGAAAACCCAAACCCCGAAGTAGATACTATTCTTGCTCATCCCAGATCTTCTCAGATCTCTCACCAGTTTCTCCTACCTTTCCCTTGGCTGATGTTTGCTTTTGCTTCCAATAACCAGTACCTGAGGCTTTTCTGAGGAGGATCCTTCCTTCCCCCCTGGTCTCCAGCAAGTGACTAATTGCATGTGGGAGTTTGAAAGTCCAGTTTACTTGTCTCCACTGGAATTTATACTCCTGTGTTCCCTGGGGAATTAAGCTACCTTCTCTGGAACTGCCTGAAGTCTCATATTTGCTTGACTTCTTCCCCCTCCCTGACTGGCTTTCCCTATGCCCTTACTGATGTCTCAGAGCATTTCCTTAATAAATCTCTTACCCAGGAATCCGTGTTTTGGGGTCTGTTTCTGAGGTTCCCCAGGTATTCACTAAGCATGTCCTTAATTTCTACTATATGTTTGGTGCTTTACAAAAGCTAGTCTATTTACCTTTCACAAACTCTTTATAAATAAAGTACTTATTTTTAACTTTTATTACGCCTGAATAAACAGAGTCAGAGAGGCTGAGTAATTTATCCAAGGTTGCACAGCAGTTGCAAGAACCAATAATTTGAATCTAGTCATTTTTCTCCAAAGGAGTGTCCTTTCCACTATGTCTTGATGATACAAAATTCAATGTTTTTCTCATTATGAAAACTGAGCAAGGTAAAATCATTTGGTAGGAACTCTTTTTATTTTTTTATGTTTATCCACATATCTGGTTGACTTATTTGCCAATTTGCAAACTTTTAGTAATGTCAGACTGAGTGGCAAAAGTAGGTAAGAGACAAAAAATACCTTTTTTTTTTTCCTCCTCCTACTACAGGATTCCCCTAGTTTACTCCATGGGTAAGTAAGTAAGTAAGTAAGTGACTAAAGGCAATCCTATATATTAAAAGGCTATGCAAATCTACCGAATGGCGGTTCACAACCTCAAGGGCACAGGCGCTCAATGCAGGAGCTGCCCCCTGGTGGTCAGTGCGGATCACCCAGAAGCCGGGCTGATGTCTTGATGAGCCATCAGTTGGACACCTCACCCCCCAGCCCCCTTGCCCCAAAACTCCTGTACTGCAAGAGGGCACAGGCAGGACTTGAGGGGTGCCCCCCCACCCCAGTGCACAAATTTTGTGTACTGGGCCTCTGGTAATACTACAACCTATAAAGTGCTTGGTACAGTGGTTGGTACTAGATAAGCACTCAAAACACATGATCTATTGATTAAGGGATTTAAGTTATTTGATATCCCATTTGATTTAAGTTTTCTGATGTTCCATTATTTTCATGTGTAAATGGAATATTATCTTCTGTGCTGGGATTTTGATAATTAAATTAACTAAAGCAGTTAAGGCCCCAGTAAAGTGCCAAGTGTGTGGTAAATGGGAGGACGGAACAAAGCTTGCCCTTTAACAAACATCAAACCAAAGTCATGCTTTTTTTCCTCCAAAAAATCAGATGCTGGGTATGTGGGTGCCCAGGAAATGTTTTTTAACTGACGAACGAGTAGATGCCAATATCACTGCACTGTATAGTGTAATAAATAAATTCCATCTTTCTAAAACATTGCTTTTTAAGCAATCAAAATACTCACCTGTCCCTACTCAGGCTTTCTGGCTTCTAGAATCCCTGCAAAGTTTCTGGGGATTAGTTAGGGCTTTCCTTTGAGATCCTGAAGGCAGGAAGGTGTCTGTATAAGGTTATGGTCAAGGATACAGCCAGCTACTTCTGAATTTTCCCACCTCTTCAATTCTTGGGACACATGCCTTGGTCAGGGCACATATCTGGGTTGCAGGTTTGATCCCCAGCCGGGGTGCATATGGGAGGCACATTGCTCACACCTCTTTCTCTCCTTCCTTCCCTCTCTCTAAAATCGATTTAAAATTGTATTTTAAAAACTAAAACTTCTGTTCTTCAAATAAAATGAAGTTGGAAGAAAATACAATACATATATCTGACAAAGATCTTGCATCCAGAATATATAAATAATTCTTTACAATCTATAAGATGAATAACCCAATTTTTAAGTGGGGCAAAGGTTTGAACAGACAGAAGAATATATAGGAAGAGCCAATAAGCACATGAAAAGACATTCAGTGTTATTAGTTATTAAATAAATGCAAATTAAAACCATGAAGGGAAACAACTTCACACCCACTAGAATGACTAATTAAAAAGACTAATACCAGAGATTGGCAAGGATACAAAGCAATTGGAACTCTCATGTACTGTGGGAAACAGTTTAGTAATTTTTATATAGTTAAACATGCACCCATCCTGTGTGCAGAAATGCCATTTCCATGTATTTACCCAAGAGAAATAAAAACATATGTTCACACAAAGATCCTACATGAATATTTATATTAGCCAAAACTGGAAAAAAATGTCCATGAACAGATAAATAGGTTAAACAAATTGTGGCATACTTGCCCAATAAATACTACTCAGAAACGAAAAGAGATGAACATGCAATAGCATGGATAAAGCTTTACAGAGATTATGTTGAACCAAAGAAGTCAGACAGGAAAGAACACACTGTATGATTCCATTTATACCAGTTCCAAAACAGGCAACACTAATTTATGGTGACAAAATTCAGGATAGTGAATAGTGGCTGCCTCGGACATTGGGGGAGACTGAGAAAGGGACGTGAGCGAATCCCCTATGAAATATATGAACATATTATATATCTTGAGAGTGGTATGGGTTTTACAGGTATGTGAGTTTGCCAAAACTCATCCAATTGTACTTAAAAATCTATGCATTCTATTGTATGTAAATGAAACCTCAATATAGTTGCTATAAATATGTATGTGGAATTCCCTCATGGCCTGTGGCCAGTGTAAGAGTTTAGGAATTCAGAATAGGACTAGCCAGAGACTATGACCTGTCACACCCAGGTGGTGTGCTGATGGCTCCAATCTGGCTCCCTCTGCGTGATCTCAGGGCCTTGCTTATGGAATGCTCATCCTGTTAAGTCTTCATCGACCAGAGGGAGCTTGGACCTTAGAGGGCCCCTCTGAGATAGAAAGTGGCCAGCTTTGCAGTCAGAGATCTGGGGTTCCAAGCCCAACAGCCAGCTTCCTTCAGAAGTATGTGACTTGGGCGAAATCACCTCGTCTCTCTGAAACAAGGAGCATTCGTCTTTGCACCTCCAGTGCCTGGAAAATACATGTCTACTGAATGAGCAGCACAGTGCTGAGACGGGAAGGCTAGTCTACATACTTGTAAAGTAAAAGTTTTAGCCCTAGCTGGTTTGGCTCAGTGGATAGAGCATTGGCCTGCAGACTGAAAGGTTCCATTCTGGTCAAGGGCATACGCCCCGGGATTGTGGGGTTAATCCCCAGTAGGAGATGTGCAGGAGGCAGATAATCGATGATTCTCATCATTGATGTTTCTGTCTCTCTCTCCCTTTCCCTTCCTCTCTGAAGTCAATAAAAATATATTTTTAAAAATGAAAATAAAAATAGCCCAGCCAGCATGGCTCAGTGGTTGAGTGTCAACCTATGAACCAGGAGGTCAAGGTTCAATTCCCTGTCAGGGCACATGCTTGGGTTGTGGGCTTAATCCCCAGTAGGGGGCGTGCAGGAGGCAGCTGATCAATGATTCTCTCACATCATTGATGTTTCTACCTCTCTCTTCCTCTTTGAAATCAATAAAAATGCATTTTTTAAAAAGAATATGATGAAAACTTTATATCCCTTATTCCCAGAAAAATACTCATACTAGTATATTCACCATTTTACTAGTATATAAGGCCAGAGGGATCCCATGTTTGAGGTCCCCTGGTTCTGGAGGCCTTACTCAGCTCTGAAAGTTCTGTCAAGCATTGCAACTCAGCTACCATTTGTTCTGCACCTAATCTCTGCTAGAGCCTTTGCTCTCATAACCCTCTAAGGATGGTTATGGTTTGCAGATGAGAAAACTGAAGCTCAGAGAGGCCAAGTGACTTGCCCAAGATGACACAGCTAATCATGGCTAGTATTGAGATTTGACTTTAATCTCATGCCTCTGATTCCAACACTCTACTTACTCCTTCAGGTGAGAATTTAGTTCCCTTCAGGTACTTTTGGAATCCTATGCAAAGGGGCTGGTAACTGTAAAGCTCTGTAGTGACAGCAGAAATGACTGCCCAAATACAGCCTAGTAAGAACATTCTGGAATGCGTGAGTGACTCCAGGCTCTTCCCAGGAACAGGCCTCATGCCCAGCTCAAACTTGTGTCATCTGCCCCTCGATTTCTCAATTCAGCCCACAGCTTGGGGGGCGGGGTGGAGCAGAAGAAGGAAGAGAAACAGAGGAAATTACTTATAAAAAGAGAAGTTTCAGATTGAGTCATAAATATGACTTAAAACTCAGAAAAAGGCTCTGGAGTAGGAGGGGGGAAAAGAAGGTCCTTATGAGAGGGCTCCCACCTTTCTCCGTGGGGTACAGATGCTCAGATGAATTAACCTTTCTTCAGTCTCTGGGCGTGGCTCTCTCTATTACACAGGAGAGAGAGAGAGAGAGAGAGAGAGAGAGAGAGAGAGAGAGAGAGAGAGAGAGAGAGAGAAACTGTGCTCTGAAGCATTACCTTGTTTCACCTTCACCAAAGAATAGATAATACTATTAAGCCCATTTTAAAGATGGGGAAATTGAGGCAGAGGGGTTAAATGGTTTGCCCAAGGTCACACAGGCAAATGGTCAAATTGGATTCTAACCCAGGACTGCTTATCCTTCAAGAAAAAAGTTAAACAATAAAACCAGGACAACCTGACCCCAGTCTGAGTCTGCAGTTAACCACAACTCTAAATAGCTTCCTACATCCTGGTTGCTGGTTCTTAGAGCAGCTCTATAGAAGCTTTACACACCCTCTCCTTTAATGATCACAGTAACCCTGTTTGACTGTTGAGAAAAACCACAAAGCATGAAATGACTTGACTTGTCCAAGGTCACCCAGAAGGTCAGTATTGGGGTTGGGATATCTGACTCCACATCCTGCGCTGTTCCCACTACCCACTCACTGCTGCCCTCCCAGGCAAGCTGGGCAGGAGTTGAGTCCTGAAGAAATAGTGGGGGCTACTTGAAGGTTTCTGGGGAATAGGGATGGTCAGCAAAGCCTTAGCACCTCAGCCTGCCTGCCAGCACCCCCACAGGGGCGGGGGGCGGGGTTGGAGTGCTGGTGGGAGTGCTCATTTAGGTTTCCCTGTTACTGTTGAGTCATTTCTCTATTGAGTTCTTTGGAGTTAGCGGGAATCCCCCAAGAAATGGAAGTCAGAAGACCTCAGTTCAAAGCAGAGGAACTTTCCAGCCGTGCGGGGACTGCTTGGTGATGTGGTGGAGTCTCCGTTGCAGGCAGTACTTGAGCAGAAAACCGATAACCATCTATGGGAGATTCCTGTACTGGGCGGAGGGCAGCCTTCAGGGCTGATCTTCTGACTGTGAGATTTTATGAGTCATCGTGGGATAACGGTGGTATGGTATGAGCTTTGAGGCCGGATAGATTCCGGTTCAGAACTCAGCTCAGCCACATCCTTGCTGGGAGACTGTGGGCAAGATTCTTCTCTTAGCCTCAATTTTCTTGTATAAGATGGGAATTATAGGATCTACCTCATGAGATTGCTTTGAGCATTGGGATGATGTATATATTGTGCCCAATGTAAAGCAGGAATTCAAGTAATCATGCCTACTATTATAGGTATTAAATGAATGGTGGCCTTTTATTATAGGTCTGGGTGAGAGAATTAAATCCATATGCTAACCAAAAAAACAAATGTTTACATACTTCACATATGAAGGAAACCCGCTTTTCTCTGAGAGTGCCTGACTCAGAAATAATCTTGGAAAACACAAGACATACATGGGTAAAATGCAAGATACGCTGACAACTGAGAACCTGAGTCTTTGACAAGGTCTTCTAAACAATCCCAGACTGGGAACAGGAATATCCAAGACTTGACAAATCTCATTAGTTCTCTGCGTATGCAGCCCAGGTGATGGGGAACTCACTACCTTCTGAGACTGTCCATCGGAAGCTTCCTGATCTCCCAGCTTATCCTCTACTGTTTGCCATCCGGGAAATGTGACTTTCTAACAATTTAACCTCTAAATGAGACCAGCGCCCAATGTTATAGGAACATTTATGACCACATGGCTGGCTGAGGGGAAGAGTGATAACCAGGCAGGTCTGAGGAACAATGAAGTAGACCTGGGGCATTCTCAGAAGCAGAGGTGGGGCAGCACCCTGGCGCAGAGTGAGTTTCAGAAACACATAGGGGTCGTTATGAGTTCTGTTCTGCCATTTAGCAGTGACCTTGGGCAAATCACTTCATCTCCAAGCCTCAAGTAAGGACCAAATGAAATAAGCACAGAAAACACTTGGTGTCTAGCATCTCCACATCGTATTTGTGTGACAGACTGGAGCCAATGTTCCTTGGGAAGGGGCATCCTCAGGGGGTTGGGGGTGGGGGGAGCTCAGATATTATTATTTGAGCATTAAAGGGAACAATGACCCTGGAACTTGGGGCTATCTGGATTGGCAATTTGTTTCCCTAAGCTGGGTTACTTCTATTAGTGGGTTTTGCTCAGGGAGTTGGTCCCCAGAGAGGGAAGTTCCTGTCTGACATGCAGGCAGCTGGGGGCTGTTTCTGGAGTCTATTGCATTCTCGAGGGACTGTCCTGACCTTGTGAAAAGTAGAATAGGCTTAACTGTACAAGCAGCACTTAGTTTCCTAAACTTGCTCATTCGATTTTCACTGGGAGATGACACTGGGCGATGGGTATGGATTATGATCCCATTTAGCAAATGGGGAAACTGAGGCTTAGAGAAGGTAAGTATGTGGGTTTTGAGGTTGAGTTGCTAAGATAGAACCTGTGGACTCCCACTCCACTCATCACGTTTCCTGGTTCTTGAGTCCTCCCTTTGGTGCTTGGGCCAAGACACTAACAGCTCTGTGCCTCAGAGCGCCAGCTCCCCTTCCTAACTCCCCAGATGCCTCCCCGGGCTCTTGCCACTCTGAGGTGTAGTGTCTGTGCTTCCCATAGCACCATCAGGTCCATGGGTCCTGCATTCTCTCTTACCCTTTCAACAAGCACACTAGCTGAGGATCAAAATGCTGTGTGCCAGGCCTGGTTATAGGTGCTGGGGTTCCAGAAATGAACAAAACACAGCCTCGGGTTCACAGACTGGTGGGGAGAAACAGTGTGATGTACAAAGATGAAGAATGAGCGTGCCTGGGCACTCCAAAGGAGGGCTGCCCGGCCCTGTCGGGGTGTCCTGGTTGGCTTCCTGAAGATGCCATTTGAACTTTTCTAAAGGATGAGTAGAAGTTAGCTGGGACATGCAGCAGCAGAATCCAGTGGAGGGAGGAGCATGGCAAGTTCAGGTCTGAGAGCAATTTGGGAACAAGCTATGAGAGCTGATACTGGGGCTCAGCAGGGGTCAGATCACATGGGACACTGATTGTCAGACTAAGATGGCTGGGCCTGACTTGTATACCAGGAGCCACTGCAGGCAGATGTTGGGTCAGATTTGATTCTAAATGGATGTTGGGGACCCGAAAGATGGGGTCAGAAAGATAGTGGCAAAAAAACACACAACTATGACAAGGAGAAGGAGAGGAGGGGATGAGTGCCAAAAATATTTAGGAGACAAAAAGTGATGGGGCCCGGATGCAGACTGAATGTGGGAAGTACAGGAAAGAGTCCGGAATGATGCTCAGGATTCCAGCTGGGGTCCAGCGTAGACAACCTTGGGTGGTGGGTGTGACGGGAAATGTTGGCTTCACTGCACAGAGGGATAAACTGAGCCTCAGAGAAGTATAATACGCTCAAGTCAGGGGCTCAGTACTGTGTATAGCAGTGGGGTTTCAGCCCCTGTCCCTGTGGGGCGGTCACTGGCTCAGAATCTTCATACCTACGTCAGCTCTGAAGTTGAGCCACTCGTGTCAGGATCTCCTTCCCTTACAGGACGTATTCACGTCTCAGGCCCTGGCTTTCTAAGCTGTACTGTAGATTGAGAAGTAACAGGAGCAGCCAAAACCGGTTTGGCTCAATGGATAGAGCGTCGGCTTGGGGACCGAAGGGTCCCGGGTTCGATTCCGGTCAAGGCATGTACTTTGGTTGCGGGCATATCCCCAGTGGGGGGTGTGCAGGAGGCAGCTGATCGATGACTCTCTCTCTCTCATCGATGTTTCTAACTCTCTATCTCTTTCCCTTCCTCTCTGTACAAAATCAATAAAATATATTAAAAAAACAAAAAACAAAAAAACAAAACAAAAACAGGAGCAAAGGATCTGGGCCTTAAGATTTTGAATCTTCCCAGATTGGTTCCTCACTCTCACAGTGGAATCTCCTGCTAGCTCTCCCTCCTGGAGTGCTGTCTTTGTTTTTATATTTTCAATATTGATTTTGGAGGAGAGACAGAGAGGGAGAGATAAGCCTGAATTTGTTGTTTCATTTATTTATGCATTCATTGGTTGAATCTTGAATGTGCCCTGACTGGGGATCGAACCCGCAACATTGGAGTATAGGGATGATGCTCCAACCAACCGAGCTGCCTGGCCAGGGCCCCTGGGGTGCTGTCTTTTTTGTTGTTGTTAATCCTGGAGGATATTTTTTCCCATTGGTTCTTAGAGAATGGAGGGAGGGAGGAAGAGGGAGAGGGAGAACGAGAGAGAGAGAGAGAGAGAGAGAGAGAGAGAGAGAGAGAGAGAGAGAGAGAGAGAGAGGCGGGGGGAGGGAGAAAGAAAGAAGCATTGATATTAGAGAAACATTGATTGGTTGTCTCTCACATTCGCCATGACCAGGGCTAGGGATCAAACCTGCAACCAAGGTGCATGCCCTTGACCAAGAATTGAACCCAAGACCTTCAGTGCGTGGGCCGATGCTCTAACCACTGAGCGCACAGGCCAGGTCTAGGGTACTGCCTTTAAATGCTCCGGGACTCAATCACTGTTCCCCTTTTCTTCTCTGTTCTCAGTCCCTACAATAGCACTATCAACTTTCACGTACACACAAATCACATGCAGATTGTTAAAATACAGATTGTACCTATAGGCAGGCCTGAGAATGGGTCTGAGACTCTGCATTCTAACCAGCTCCCAGATAATAGCAATACTGCTGGCCCACTGACCATACTTTGCAAAGCCCGGTCTCTTGTTTCTCCAAACCAATGACTCCTAAATTTACCCTTCCAATCCAGCCTTCTCTCCAGAACTCCGACTTCTCGTTACTCTGAGTTGGAAGATATTTAAAAAGCACCTCCAATCCTGGCCAGTGTCGTTCAATGGTTAGAGTGTCAGCTCTTGCACTGAAGGGTCACAGGTTCGATTCTTGGTCAAGGTCATGTACCTGGGTTGTAGGTTCTATCCCCACTCTGGTCAGGGTGCGTGCAGGAAGCAACCAATTGATGTGCCTCTCTCACACTGATGTTTCTCTCCTCTGGCTCTTGCCCCCACCCTCCCTCCCTTCCACTATCTCTGAAAAGCAATGGAAAAAGTATCCTTGAGTGAGGATTAACAAGATATATATATATATATAGACATCTCCCACAGAGTTCTCAAACCTGCTTTCCCCAAGTTGTCCCTCAGTACTTACCTGCTCAAGCCAAAAATCTCGAAATTAAAAAAAAAAATTTACAAGATATCCATTAACCTCCTCTTTCTCTTAGCCTCTTAACCCAAACTGCCAGCAAGTGTTCTCTGCTTGATCTCCAAACACTACTGACCTGGTCTTCCTGTCCACCGCCTTCATCCCCATCAATTCTCTACACATTAGTTAGAGCGATCTTTTTTTTTTAAAAATATATTTTATTGATTTTTTACAGAGAGGAAGAGAGATAGCGTTAGAAACATTGCTAAGAGAGAGACATCGATCAGCTGCCTCTTACACGCCCCCTCCTGGGGATATGCCCGCAACTAAGGTACATGCCCTTGACCAGAATCGAACCCGGGACCTTTCAGTCCGCAGGCCAACGCTCTATCCACTGGGCCAAAACTGGTTTCAGCATGATCTTTTTAAAAAATAAATCAAATCATATCACTCTCCTGCTTACTTTTCTTTTAGGCCTTGCATCTCAATTAGAAGTAAACCCTAACTCCTTACCTGGTCTGAAAAACCTAGAATGACTGCCCCCTTCCTAACTTCTTCTTGTGCAATCCCAGCCACATCAGCGTCTGCTTCCTGAGCAAGGCCTGCCTGGCTCCCCTGGGAGCCTTTGTCCCGACTCGGCCTTCTGCCTCCTGGCCTTGGACGGCCCCTTCTCATCACTCAGATCTTAGCTTCTGCACCACGTCCTCAGAGAGGCCTTCCCTGACCATCCCAATTTAACTCTGCACACTGTATGTCTGAGCAGTAGCTGACCTTGGTTTACTAATTGTCCATTTTCCACTCAGAGGTTCCTCACCAGAGGAAAGACCCATGAAGACAATGGCCTTGCTTTCTACTGGGTTCACCAGCACCTGAAGCAGGGCAGAAGGTTCTCAGAAGAAGTTTATCATAAAGCAATGTCATTCCCTCTCTGAGCCACAGATTTTCCATCTATAAAACAGGGATAAATTAGCATCTACCTCACAGGGTGAAGATTAAATGAGATAGCCAATACTGGTTTAGCTCAATGGATAGAGCGTTGGTCTGCAGACTGAAAGGTCCCAGGTTCGATTCCGGTCAAGGGCATGTACCCCCAGTAGGGGGTGTGCAAGAGGCAGCTGGTCGATGTTTCTCTCTCATTGATGTTTCTGGCTCTCTATCCCTCTCCCTTCCTCTCTGTAAAAAATAATAAAATATATATATAAAAAAAAAGATTAAATGAGATATAGCCCCAACTGATTTGACTCAGCAGATGGCGTGTCAGCTTGCAGACTGAAGGGTCCCGAGTTCAATTCCAGTTAAGGGCACATGCCTGGGGTTGTGGGCTCGGTCCCCAGTGTGGGGCGTGCAGAAGGCAACTGATCAATGATTCTCATCGTGATGTTTCTCTCTCTCTCTCCCCCTCTCCTCTCTTCCTCTCTGAAATCAATAAAAATATATTTAATCTCAGACTGACCACACTTAAAAAAAAGATTAAATGAGATATACAGGTAAGGCCCAGGCACAGTGTCTGGCACTTGGTCTCCAACCGATGGCTAATAATTCCATTACTGTTATCAACAGCATAACGAACCCCCCTGGCAGGAATGTGAGGGCAGGGCCAGCGGACTCCACATGCTTTCCAAACGGCCTGAGCTCCCAGTAGCCGGGCTAATCAGCCCTAGTCCAGTACTCGTCAGTTACTGCCAAAGCCCTCACCTTCCGACAGCAGAGAGGGGGCACATTGAGGGATGAAAAGTGGAGGCAAGTGTGCTTCAACTCAACTGTAAGTTTATTAGAAAGGCCATGGACAGATGAACCCTGAGTTACCAGCTGAGGAAGAAATGAAAAAAGCCGCTGCCCGCCTGGCCCACCCCACAGGCCTCCTGTGTGCTCTGTCCGTGGCAGACTCCAGCAGGAGCCAGTCGAAAAGTGCATTCCGGATCCTCCTCTGAGAGCGGCCACCTAACTGCGGGGACCCGCTGCTGGGGCTGATGTGGATGCTGGTGCCTGGAACTGAGCGCCACGGGGCCTTGGTCCTCTCCGCTAGCAGGAAGTGGTTCCAGACGCCCCAGCAGAACGGCGTGGAGCAAGAGCTGGCTGGGGATGGAGCAAGTCCTGCTAAACAGCCAAAGGCTCTGGAAGCTGCTGCCTCAGAGGCGGGTGCAGATGGCTACAGAGGCCGATCGTGGGGTCCCCAGGGTAGGACCGCAAAACTGCTCTAAGGAGTCTCAGCCACAGAGAGCCCGAGTGAGCCTCAGTGCCCCTCCTGGGGCTGCACGGGGCTGTTTCTGCTCCCAGAAAGGCAAACGGATCTTGTAAAAATCTATGGTGGCTGATGTCCTTTTTCCTTAAAAAAAGATAAAGAGTTTGTACAGTGAATCGATTTCAACCAGCAGAGCCGGAGCCGAGAAGAGTCCGTCCTCGGGAAGGAGAAGGCACTTCTCACACCCTCGCTGGGGTGACCTGGGCCGGCTGCTTCCGGGGCCCCGCGGGGCTTGGCGCCCTCCGGTCCTGTGCTCAGGCCTGTCTCTCCGGGAAGATGCGCCTCCGTGGGGCCAGCACTGCCCTGCAGCCTGGTGCCCGGGCCCCTCACAGCGTGGTGGACGGCAGCTTCCTCACCCGCCGCTGCGCCAGGATGGATGACTCGATGGGCTTCAGCTGAGGGGTGGGCTTGGAGCTGTTGAGTGCAGAGTATGTAGCTGCCATGGCTCCCTGGGAGAGAAGGCAGGAGGTTATTAGTTCACGATGACAGAGAGGTACAGGCAGGAGGAGGGCCATGTGCTCCAGGCCCAGTGTTCCCCAGCCGCCCAGCCCCGTTAATCCAGCCTTGGTCCTGCCTCCTACATCAGATGTGAGGGGCTGTGACCCCCGGAGGCCTGGGAGTGCACTGTTGACACCTCTTCATGTTAGACCTGGGCTCCAGGACAGACAGACATGGCATCTCCTGACCCTGCCACCCCAGGTCCTTGCCCAGGAAAACTTGCCGTGGGGCCGGGATGCCCAGTTGGGGTGGCCATACCTTCACAAGTTGTAAGTCCTGATGGGACAGCTGGCTCTGAGGAAGCTTGTCCTTCTGGGTGATCCATGGGTGCTGCAGGACCTGCTTAGCTGTGAGGCGCTGGTGGGGGTCCACGTGTAGCATTTTGGACACCAAGTCCTGGGGGCACAGTGGGCAAGGGGGTTGGTGGGAGGGGCCAGCAGGGGAGCATACAGCTGTGTCCCACTGACGGGGAACGGGCGAGGCCCCCATTTCCCACCCCCTCCTGTCTGAGCCCTGCAGGAGCCCCTCCCCAATGCTCCAGGCCTCCCTGAGCACGGACATTCTTTGGGACTTCCTCCCTTTCTTTTTCTGCATCTTCTGGAGCCACGCAGGAAGGTGAGAAAAAACTAATGTTGGGGCTGAGCAGACTCAGGTTCAAAATGTGACGCTTCTGCTCAACTGAGTATCCTGGGCAATTTACTTCAACGCTCTGAGCCTGTGTCCCCCCTGAGAAACAGGAGCAACAACAAGACCTGCCTCATCAGGCTGAGGTGAGGTGCACCGCTCACACCAGGGGCCAGCACAGCGGTACCGTAAGGGCAAACCTGCTCACACTGAAAGCGCAAACGTTCCCTCCTCTGAGGCCTCGGTCAGGAGCTCTGCTCCGTACCTCCACGCCTGTACCCCTGGCCAGGAAGACCCACTCTCTCCACTGCCTGGCATCTCTGTTCCTTATACGCAAGCCTGTATCTCCCCCACAGCAAGTCCCCATAAGGCACAATCACAGCTCTCTGTCCCCTGCGGGCCCAGAACACCAGAAGAGCCACTGAATGATTCCCCAGTTGACCAAACAAGGTGTGTGTGTGTGTGTGTGTGTGTGTGTGTGTAGGCAGGCAGCCTGGGAATCAATCTTCCACTTGGAAAAACGAGGCTTCAGATCACCTGTTCATGACTTGCTAAAAAGCCCTCGGATGGTCCCTGCCTCCCCACCCCAAATGAGCTGGGTCCAGCTCAGACTCACCTTGGCTGTCTCTGAAACTGTGTCCCAATTTCCCCCGCTGAGGGTGAACTTCCCGCTGCCGATCCGGGTCAGGATTTCCTCGGGGGTGTCGCTGGGTCCGTTGGCGAATGGAGTGTATCTGGAGAAAAGCCCGCCCAGTGGGAGTATTGCCTCTGGACCCCATCCCAGGGTTAGGGGTGGAGGGCTGTGTCTCCCCCTTCAGGCTGGGTGTTCCCAAGGCCAGCATCTTTCTCCTCAAGGTGAAGCGTCCAAAGCTAGGGCCATGTCCCAACCTCCAGACCTTCCTGAGGCAGGGCTGAGTTTCTCCCTTCAGCAAGCACCACCCCCGCCTGTACAGGAGGGCTGGGTCGTGGGCACTCACCCCGCCAGCATGGTGTACAGCAGAATGCCCAGGCTCCAGATGTCACAGCCTTCATCGTAGCCCTGGCGCTTCAGCACCTGGCAGGAAGGAGGGCAGGGGAGTGTGGTCAGTCTGAGAGGCAGTGACCGGTGCTTGCCTGCTACTCCCCAAAGGGGAGGACGGGGCTCCAGCCGTGGGCTGGACCCTCCCTTGGTCCTGGGCCAAGGCCACAGGGACTGCACGTCCTCACTCGCAGCTGAGGAGGTCCGGCCGCTCACCTCGGGTGCCACGAAGTTGGCCGTGTAGCAGGGCGTCATGAGGAGCCCGTTCTCGGCCCGCAGCTGCTTGGCAAAGCCAAAGTCACAGATGCGCAGGCACTCGGGGTTCCCAGACTCATCTACGTAGAGGATGTTGCTGGGCTTGAGGTCCCGATGCACAACCTGGGGGCAGAGGGCGGTCAGTTCTCCGTGTGGGCAGGCGGCTGTGGCTCAGATCCACGGCCGGGAGGGAGACTTCGGAAGGTGGGCCCAGAGAGAGGGGCCTAGGGAAGCAGAATCTGGAAGGAGGGGGAGGGGCTGAAAGGAGGCCTTCGTGCTGCTGGTACTGCCCCCCCGAAATCTCTGTCGGTGTCACAGGGCAGCTCTGATGTCACCTATCCACACTCACCTCCCTTTTCTCCCCTCAATTCTGCCCTTCACACAATCTTACCCAATGGCGACTCCATCTTTCCCACTGCTTAGGCCAAAATCTTAAGTAAGAGGCATCCTCGTTTTCTCACATAATCAATCCATCGCAAGCTCCATTGGCTCTACCACTGAAACATCCCCAGAGCCCAACCACTTCTCAGCCCCTCTACCGGGAGCACTGGTTCCAGCCACAGGAATCACCTGGTAACTGGCCTTCCTGCGTCACCCTCACCTCCTGCAGTCTGTTCTGAACACAGCAGCCAGGGGAATAGTGTTAAATGTACATCAGACCGTCATCCCAGCCAGAAACCTTTGAAGGCTTCCCCTCTCAAGAGGAAAGCCCTTACAACGGCCTGCGTGGCCACCCCCTGATCTCTCCCCTACCGTCACCCACATCCCTTGTACTCGCTGGTCTTCCAGCCACACTAGCTTCTTTGCTCTTCCTTCCATGTGCCAAGCACACTCCCGCTTCAGGGTCTTGCCTTGCTGTTCCCTCTTTCTGGAACACTCGTCCCTCAGGCATCTGCCTGGTCCCTTCTCTGTTTCTTTTAGGTCTCAGCTCAATGTCACCATATCAGTGAGGCCTGGACGACTCCATATAAAATAGCCATCACCGAGAAGTGCTCCTGGTTTCCTTCTGCTTTACTTTCATTCAGAGCAATTACTACCATTTGACATATTTAGTTATTTTCGGAATCCACCTACAGGAATGTAAGCTCCATGAGTATTTTGCTCACTGCTATATCCCAGCCTTTAAAAAGGTTCTATGCCGGGACCGGTTTGGCTCAGTGGATAGAGCGTCGGCCTGCGGACTGAAAGGTTCGATTCCGGTCAAGGGCATGTACCTTGGTTGCGGGCACATCCCCAGTTGGTCGATGTTTCTCTCTCATCGATGTTTCTAACTCTCTGTCCCTCTCAATTCCTCTCTGTGTAAAATCAATAAAATATATTAAAAAAAAAAAAAAAAGGTTCTAACACAGTGGTTCTCAACCTTCCTAATGCCACGACCCTTTCATACAGTTCCTCATGTTGTGGTGACCCCCAACCATAAAATTATTTTCGTTGCTACTTCATAACTGTAATTTTGCTACTGTTATGAATCATAATGTAAATATCTGTGTTTTCTGATGGTTTTAGGCTCTACAGCAGCGGTTCTCAACCTGTGGGTCACAATCGCCTAGCTGGGTCGCCTAAGACCCTCGAAAAACACAGATACTTACATTACAATTCATAACAGTGGCAAAATTACAGTTATGAAGCAACAAAAATAATTTTATGGTTGGGGGTCACCACAACACGAGGAACTGTATTAAAGGGTCACAGCATTAGAAAGGTTGAGAACCACTGTCTAGCACATAGTAGGTATTCAATAAATATCTGTTGAATGGATGGATGAATAACACTTACTACTGAGACCTTATGCAAATGATTTTCCTTTGGCCCCCATTTGCTCATTTGTAACCTGAGGACTGAGCCACCCCACTTTTCAACTTCCCAACCCCTCTCATGGTTCCACTCAGCCACTCCTCTTTAACTATCACCTAATTACTGACCACTCAGATCTCTGATCCTAGCCCAGAACTTTCCTGAGTGCAAGTTCTTTTTTTTTAACATATTTTATTGATTTTTTACAGAAAGGAAGGGAGAGGGATAGAGTTAGAAACATGGATGAGAGAGAAACATTGATCAGCTGCTTCCTGCACACCCCCTACTGGGGATGTGTCCACAACCAAGGTACATGCCCTTGACTGGAATCAAACCTGGGACCCTTCAGTCCACAGGCCGACACTCTATCCACTGAGCCAAACCGGTTAGGGCCTGAATGGAAGTTCTTACAGCTGTTTACCAGGTAGTAACCAATGAATACTCCACAGACCCACATCCAACACAATCCAGATTAAGCTCACTCTCATCCTCCTGCTCCTCCTCCCATGAGCTCACGATGCCTCCCTAGGCACTGTCAAACAACTTCAATGGCTCTTTGCTACTACAAGATAAAGCCCAAAGTCATCATCCCGTCCCAGGCTCACCATCCACTGCATCCCTCAAGCGCCCTGAGCTTGGACCAAGGCGGCTCCTTCGGCCACAAACAGCCCTGTCTGTCTGTGGAACGCCTGCTCACCTCAAGCACCCAGCACAGGGCCTAGCGCAGAGCAAATACTAAATGAACTCTGTTCAGTGAATGAACAAATCATACCTCTGAAACACATAAGACCTTGCGGGTTACATTCACTGCATCTCATTGATTACTTGCCTTTATGAGATGGTCCTTTTATAGAACCAGTTGAGCCCTGAACCCTCTAGCAGGTGCCACGAGGTGGGCAGGTTGGAGGATAGACATGGGCCAGGCTAGTCCAGCTCCACAGAGGGAAGTGCCAGGTAGATGAGGAGGAAAGGGCTACCCTGGCAGAGTGGTCCCAGCTGCTCTATGAACTGTATCCAGTCCATGGGGAAGCCCCTTCCTGGGCCTCTCCTCCCTAACACTCTCCTGTGGATAAGACCAGGCCCTCAGAATGTAGCTCTTCTCCCTGCAGAGGGCCCCGCCACGCTTCCCAGATGACAGGGATGCCCAGCGTGGTCGCGGACATCGACTCTGCCAGGCAAGAAATCTTCCTGGTTTACCAAGCACTTTCCTGTCATGCTCTCGGTGGGGCCCACTGTACTTGGTACGTGTGCAGCGCAGGGACTGTAGGCTCATTTTACAGAGAAGGAAACCAAGGCAATGAGAGGAGAATCGACTTGCTTGTCTAAGTAAGAAGCAGAGATGAGACTTGATCCCAGTTCTGACCTTAATTCCAGTCTTTCTAGTTTAGTGTAGCACAGATGACACTTTCGGGAAACAGGGGTATGAAAGTTTTTCATCTTTACTCCCTAGCACAATATAGAGAAACAGCAAACTCCACAGGAACTGTGGCTCACCGTGGCAGGCAGCCCCATAAGTAATTATGATACCTGTCCCCCGGTCATAAGCGGGGAAAGGGGGGACATATTCTCACACCTCACTACACTGAGAAACACAATAGGCTGGACAAGCAATGCGTGAAGCCAGGCTGAGTGGGAGCCACGTCAACCAGTCTAAAGGGGCACCTGCTATTTACTCCAGCTGACAGTCACCACGTAACAACTCAGACCTGGCTCGAAAAGCAGCCAAATTACCAAACCAAAGCAAACCCCAAACAAAAGACACCCCACATCTTGTAGGCCAAACTAAATGACTGTAAGCCAAATGTAGCCACTGAGTCAATAGGCAGAGTTGTGGTTTCAGTCAAGAGTCAAGCAGGCCATGGTGAGAATCCTGGCTTTACCAGAGGTGATCTTGGGCATGTCACTTAACCTCTCTAGCCCTCGGCTTTCTCACTTGCGAAATGGGGCTGGAAATAATGCAGAGCCCCCACGTGGTCTGTTCACACAGTAGGAGCAAGAAGGAGCACTTGAGTGGTTTACCAGGAATACTTAGCACAGAACTTGAGAAATGGCAGCTGCTGTCACAGTCGCCCAGCACTCCCTAGGGCTGAGCCCCACCATCATGCGTGATGTTAAGATACGGTGACTCTTTGCCAAGTGCACTTAAGAATTAGAGGACAGCCCAGTGGTGTGGCTCAGTGGGTGAGTGTCGACCTATGAACCAGGTTACAGTTCGATTCCCGGTCGGGGCACATGCCCGAGTTGCGAGCTCGGTCCCCAGTGTGGGGCATGGAAGGCAGCTGATCAATGATTCTCTCTAATCATTGATGGTTCTATCCCTCTCTCCCTCTCTCTTCCTCTCTGAAAGCAATAAAAACAAAAAATAAAATAAAAAATTAGAGGACAATCCTGGCCAGAGTGGCTCAGTTGCTTGAGCATTGTCTTGGGCACCGGAAGATTGCTGGTTTGATTCCCACTCAGGGCACATACCTGGGTTGTGGGTTCGATCCCTGGTTGGGGCTTGTATGGAGGGCAGCTGATTGATATTTCTCACATCAATGTTTCTCTCTTTCCCTCTCCCTGCCTTCCTCTCTCTCTCTCCAACCAATAAAAATATATTTATTTTTAAAATTAGAGGACAAGAAGGAGAGGACAATTAAAAGACAGGTGCTGCCCTGGTCGGCTTGGCTCAGTGGATAGAGCATCAGCGGACTGAAGGATCCCAGGTTCGATTCCAGCCAAGGGCACATGCATGGGTTGTGGGCTTGATCCCCAGCAGGGGGCGTGCAGGAGGCAGCCGATCAATGATTCTCTCTCATCATTGATGTTTCTCTCTCTCTCCTTCTCCCTTCTTCTCTGAAATCAATAAAGAAATATACATATTTAAAAAATATATATATATATATATATACACTTTATTGATTTTTTACAGAGAAGAAGGGAGAGAGATAGAGAGTTAGAAACATCGATGAGAGAGAGTCACCAATCAGCTGCCTCCTGCACACCCCCTACTGGGGATGAGCCCACAACCAAGGTACATGCCCTTGATCGGAATCGAACCTGGGACCTTTCAGTCCGCAGGCCGACGCTCTATCCACTGAGCCAAACTGGTTTCGGCATATACATATTTTTTAAAATAAAATAAAACAGGTGCCGTTCACAGCAGCATTTGATCCACACAGTCAGGAGCAGAGACTCTGGGGCCAGATTAGCTATGTGACTTTTATTTAAGCTTCTAGAGTCTCAGGACCCTCACTTATCAATGGACATAATGATAATACCTGCTTCATAGGTCCATGGGACCACTTAAATGAGTTTGCATGTAAGTGCTTAGAACTCTGTCTGGCCTGTGGAAAGTGCATTGTAGTGCCAACTGTCATTAGCAGCAATAGCATCTCTGTTGTCATCAGCATCACTGGAGGATGTTCATTTAGGTGCCTGTGAGCAGCCAGAATAAAAAAAGTGGCTTTCTTTTATGTAAATTATCTGTTACTCAGAGAAGCCAAAGTGTGACTTTCTACTAAGTTCTCAACCAGGCTGTCCCTGGCATGCTGGGCCCTTACAGAAACAATATGAGGGAAGCTAGAGACTTAAAAGGGATTCATGTATTCAACAAAGAACTCTTGCAAAAGAGGATAAAAAAGGCAGATTACCCAATTTTTAAAGATGAACAAAAGACTTGAACAGGCATCTCATAAAACGCAATTAACACATGAAGAGGTGCTCGGCTTCACTAGTCATCAGAGAAATGTGAATTAAAACCACTATGAGATACCAACCCACACCTGGAATGGCTCTGATTAAAAAGATGGTCACCAAAAGACAAGTACTAAAATGTCACAGCAACATTATTTGTCACAGTCAAAAACTGGCACCCCATGTCCACTGATAGTAGATTGCACAATTAAATCGTGGTCTGTTCACACAGTAGAAACTACACAACATGAGTGAACGGCAGCCACACGACAATGTGGATGAATCTCAGAGAATGTTGAGGGGCAGAAGCCAGAAAGATACAAAGAGCATGTTTGTCTAAAATTCAAAGACAGACAAAACTAATCTAAGCTCCAAGAAGTTAGCTTAGAATGCTTATCTTTAGAGAGGCGGCAGGGACTAGAAGGTTATAAGGAGGTATTCACTTTTTGAAAAAATGTACTGACTTGTACCTAATGTGTGTTCATGTGATATTAGAGGCCCAGTGCATGAATTTGTGCATGGGTGGGTCCCTCGGTCTGGCTGGTGATCAGGGCTGATTGGGGCCCATTGGGACTGGCCGGAGGGACCACAGGAGGTTGGCTGGCCAGCCACAGGAGGTTGGCTGTGGGAGTGCACTGACCACCAGGGGGCAGCTCCTGCATTGAGCACCTGCCCCCTGGTGGTCAATGCATGTCATAGCAATCAGTCGCTTAGGCTTTTATATATAAGATTTCAATGAGATGTAAGAGATCCCAGTGGACCCTGCTTCCAGTTACGCCCTTCCCATCCTTCGGTTCATATGGGATTCCCAGCTTCTCAACCACAGATGCTGCCAATATAATCAGCCAAGAGAATCTCCCTCCATATTTAGACTCAACAAGAACTTCCCATTTCCTGAGCATCTGCCCCTGGTTTTCGGAAAGGGCCAGAAGCTTTAGAGACAGCCCCAGCCGAGGTGGTCTGTACTTGGAGCAGCGGAGAGGCTCACTACTTCGGAAACAGCTCTCACTCTAGAAAGACCTTCCGTATTCTGACCCCACTGGAAACTCACTGCTTCAGCCCAGTCTTCCAAATCTTCTTGAGGGTAACTTTAACAAAGCAGGAAAAGGAAACACGTTTATTGTCTAACCTGCCATATTTAAATATTAGTCTGTGGATACTGGCCATTTCAAAAACCAAAACCACTTCAATCATGACCATAAGAGTACATGTGGTAACCAAACTGAAGCTCTGGATACGAGGTCAAGTTCTTTTTTTTTTTTTTACAAAATAACCTGCCCTGCCGAAAACGGTTTGGCTCAATGGATAGAGCGTCGGCTTGGGGACTGAAGGACCCGGGTTCGATTCCGGTCAAGGGCTTGTACCTTGGTTACGGGCATATCCCAGTAGGGGGTGTGCAAGAGGCAGCTGATCGATGACTCTCTCTCATCGATGTTTCTGGCTCTCTATCTCTCTCCCTTCCTCTCTGTACAAAATCAATAAAATATATTTTAAAAAATAAAATAAAATAAAAAAAATAACCACCCTAATACATCAGACAGAAGCAGACATTGCCATTTTTGCAAACCCTGATAACTGATTCAGGCAGAGATCCTGAAAGGGCGGAGCCATTCTGGGAGAGGTTGTGGAGGATCTTTATGTCAGTCCCACCCACTGCTCCTCCATCCACCATTCCTAGGCTGTTTCCACCTGGCATGATTAATGACTAATGGGGGCAACACGACATGCTGCTCAGGAAGTGATGCCACACTACACTCCCATGAAGTGTTCTTTAGCTCCTTGCTCCCAAAAAGAAGCTGGAGCTGAATCTAAGTAAGATATTTCAGCACTTGAAATTTATAGAAAATGCAAATACAGAGAAAAAGTTAAAATGATGCCAGGAGGAAGCAAACAGGCACATTCCACATAAGAGTGACCTCTTGCCGAAACCGGTTTGGCTCAGTGGATAGAGCGTCGGTCTGTGGACTCAAGGGTCCCGGGTTCGACTCTGGTCAAGGGCATGTACACTGGTTGCGGGCACATCCCCAGTAGGGGATGTGCAGGAGGCAGCTGGTCGATGATTCTCTCTCATCGATGTTTCTAGCTCTCTATCCCTCTCCCTTCCTCTCTGTAAAAAATCAATAAAATATATTAAAAAAAAAAAAAAGAAAGAATGTTCTCTTCAACAAGACAGTGGCATAAGAAAGGGGGCTTTTATGTGGAGGTTATATGGATGCCCACATTTAATGAAACTCATCAATTGTAGACTTAAGATCTACTGTATGCAGGCCCTGGCAGGCAGCTCGGTTGGCTGAGTGTCATCCCAGTACACCAAGTTGTGGATTGAATCCAGACAGAGCACATATAAGAATCAACCAATGACTGCATAAATAAGTGGAACAACAAATTGGTATTTTTTTTCTCTCCTTCTCTCGCTCTCAAATCAATCAATAAATAAAAAAATAAAAGACCTACTGTGTGCAAATTTTTTTTGTAGGTTTCGAAAAGAGACTTAAGGGATATAACCCAGTGAATAAAAAGTGTGGACCTTGCAGAGACTGATTCCAATAAACCAATCACAAGAAGATATATTTAGTAGGACAATCAATAGGGAACACATATCTATTGATAGGATACTATGTGAGAACAGGTAACCATCCATTTTGTTAGCTGCTATGAAAGAAAATATTTGCCTTTTTTAGAGTTATAGATACATAACAAAGATGATGTGAAATGCTTTATTTTTATTTTATTTTTTTAATTCCTCAACTGAGGATAGGTATGTGTTATTTCATTGATTCTAGAGAGAAACGAGAGAGGGGAGAGAGAGAGAGAGAGAGAGAGAGAGAGAGAGAGAGAGAGAGAGAGAGAGAGAGAAAGAAAGAGAGAGGAGGAGAGAAAGAGACATCAATTGGTTGCCACTCCTATCAGGGTTCAAATCTTCGACCCTTGTGCACAGAATACTTTAATTACAGGTATTGATGGATTAAGTGTCATGAAATTGGCAACTTCCTTTCAAATGCACTCTTTAAGAAAATGTACTTATATAGAGACAGAGAGAGAGAAAGAAAATGTAGCAAACTGTTAAGATCTGGTGAAACTAGAAGAGAAATGGTTTTCATTTACCATTTTTAAATTTTTTCTGTAGGTTTGCCGGGACCGGTTTGGCTCAGTGGATAGAGCATCAGCCTGCAGACTGAAAGGTCCCGGGTTCGATTCTGGTCAAGGGCATGTGCCTTGGTTGCGGGCGCATCTCCGGTGGGGGGTGTGCAGGAGGCAGCTGATCGGATGATTCTCTCTCATCAATGTTGCTAACTCTCTATCTCTCTCTTCCTCTCTGTGAAAAATCAATAAAATATATATATTTTAAAAAAATAAAAATAAAAAAAAATAATAAATTTTTTCTATAGGTTTTTCCCTCAATAAAAAGTTGGAAAAATACATCAGTAACAACAAAAAAGAAAGGAAGAACAAAAGAAGGAAAAGGGAGAGAAGGAGGGGAGGGAAGAAGATAGAAAGGAAGGAAGGGAAGGAGGAAAGAAAAATCTCGATAATTCTTGGATCTGGATGATGGCATCTGGGGGTTTGTTATCTATTCTTCTAGTTTTGTATAGCCTTGGTATAGCCTCGGAAATTTCTATAACAAAAAGTTAATTTAAAAAAGGCATAGCAAGGATCTAGTCCTATTTCCCCTAACGTTTACATGGCCTCTTCCACTGGCCTGCACTCACTATGGGACTTTCCGAGTGCAGTGCCCTACATGCCACCTCCACCCTGAGGGGTGGATGTTATTATTGGATGCATGCCCCTTTGAGGTGAGAGAGGATCAGAGAGGTGAGCCTTTCCCAACCTCACACACAGGACTTAAACACAGCCCGCTGGATTCCAGAGCCTGCATGCTTTTTTTGTTGTTGTTAATCCTTACCCCAGGATATTTTCCCATTGACTTTTAGAGAGAGTGGAAGAGAGAGGTTAAGACACAGCGAGAGAAACATCGATGTGAGAGACCACATCAGCTGGTTGCCTCCTGCAGGAGCCCTGACCTGTGTAGGGCCCAGGCTGGGGAGGAGCCTGCACCCAAGTACATGTCCTTGACCAGAATCGAACCTGGGACCCTTCGGTCCGCAGGCCAACGCTCTATCCACTGAGCCAGACCGGCTAGGGCCAGAGCCTGCATTCTTTTTTTCTTTTACTTTTTCTTTTTCTTTCTTTCTTTCTTTTCTTTCTTTTTTTTTTTTTTTTAAGCAGAGGTAATAGTTTGCTCATCTTTTTTAAAAAAATATATTTTATTGATTTTTTACAGAGAGGAAGGGAGAGAGATAGAGAGCTAGAAACATGGATGAGAGCGAAACATCAACCAGCTGCCTCTTGCACACCCCCTACCGGGGATGTGCCCACAACCAATGTACATGCCCTTGACTGGAATTGAACCTGAGACTCTTGAGTCCACAGGCCTACGCTCCATCCACTGAGCCAAACCGGCTTCGGCCAGAGCCTGCATTCTTAATCCTCACACTGTCTGACTGGAAGCACCCAAAACATCACCTCCTCCAGAAACTCATGCTAACTCTATTTTGACTTCAATACACTACCAGGAACTACCGTATTTCCGGCATATAAGAGGACTTTTGAAACGAAAAAAAGTCAACCGAAAATCGGGGGCAAAAGACCAAAATTGCACAAAAATTACCTGCAGATCTTGATGGCAAAGTAAGTCTTTTCTTTGAAGTGGGGGGTAGTCTTATACAGTGAATATAGGCCTAAACCTATGTTTTAACTGTAAAATTAGGGGGTCATCTTATATGCCGGAAAATACGGTATTCCATCTTTGCCTTGTGCAGAGATAAAGGCCAAGTTCTACTGTTTGGACATCCACCTCTTAGGTAGCTCCTGCTGTGTTTCCAGGAGCATTTCCTCCTGCATCCACTTCCTCTGTCCTAGCAGCCGAAACCACAGCCAGATACACCTCCCTGAAGCCTTGAGCGCCCCCACAGTGACCCTGCTGCTTCCTAACTCAAAACACCATTCCCTGTCTGCAACTCCCCACCCACACTCTTCAGCCAGACATTCTAGCTCCATTCTCCCCCGGCTGTATGACCGTGGGCAAGTAAGTCCACGTCTCTGAGCCTCAGGCTTCTTACCTGTAAAGTGGGCCAATAACAGCACCATAGGGTTTTGTGAAAATCAATGGAGATAATGTAAGGAAAGAGCGTAGTAGGTATTGATAAATGTTCCTTTTCACAATTTGGCCTTCTCCCTCCTTCTCTCGCTTCCTTCCATCCATCCACTCACCCACCACATCTGTCTGGCTGTTGAAGACTGTCACTGCCTGGACCGCGTCCATAGGTCATGTACTCTGCTGATGGTATGCCCCCCACTGGGTGCTCCCTACCGCAGACTTACCCCCTGGGAGTGCAGATACTCCACGGTTTTGCTAATGGTGTGCAGGACGAAGCTGGCCTCCCGCTCTGAGAAGAATTTCTGCCGTAGGATCTTGTCCAGCAGCTCCCCACCCCGCATCAGCTCTGTCACCAGGTACACATGTTTGCCGTCATCGTACACCTGCCAAAAACCGTGCAATCAGCCCCTCCCCTCAATGCCAGACGGGACCCCTTGGTCACCATTCACCAGACCAGGAAAGAATGACATGCGCGGGGGCGTGTGTTCTGCTCAGGGCCTTCGGATACTTGGGCCTCTGCTCTCCCCGGACAAGAAGATGCTGGTGCTTGCCTCCTGCTGGGCAGGAAGCGCTCAAACATGCCCGTCTGAAGTGAAGGGTTCCTGGGGCGCAGGCAGGCCAGAGGCACCTAGGGTCCCCCTCCCCCATGAGCAGAGGAGGATCAGAAGTCAAAGGAATGGCAGACCCGAGACACATCCTAGAGTTGAGTGCCTCAGTCCTCACCCATTTCAAGGACCCCCACTCACATCTTTCAGAGTGATGATGTTGGGGTGCTGGCCATACCGCAGAAGAATCTCAATCTCCTCCGAGGGATCCCTCTTGCTCTTGTCGATGACCTGAGGGGAAGGGTGCGTGTAGCAGCATCTCCTCCTGCATCCACACTGCAGGGCTAGCGTCCAGCCACACAGCTTTCCCCGCTCCCAGTGCCTCAGGCACCAGGCCCCCTTGCCAAAGGGCAAAGGCCACACCGGCCCCTGTGCCCCCCACCCCGCCCAGGTGCACGGATGGAGGCTCACCTTGACAGCACACTCCATGTTGGTGGCCTTGTGGACACAGCGCTTGCACACGGAGTAGGAGCCCACACCGATCGTCTCCTTTACCGTGTAGCCGTCGCTGAAAACCAGGTTCTTCCCGTGCAGCTGCTGCAGGAGACCAAGAGGCGGGCTGGCCTTCCGCTTTAGGATGCAGGGGAGAGTCCCCAGCAGCCGAGGCCCGGGCTCTCCGAGGAGATGGCACCGGGCAGCAGCTAGGCCTGGGGTGGAATGCTGGACGTGTGACCCTAGACGGTACGATGGGCACACTCGCTGGCCCCCTCGCTGCAGTCAGAGGTGGTGAAGTGGGCAGGCCTGAGAGGCCCGCAGGAGCCCTGAGCTGGGTCCCATCTGCCACTTCCTGTGACCTGGAGTGAGTTGCCTGCCCTTTCTAGGGTGTCACAGCCCACCTCAAAGTTCCAAGACATGAATAATAGCAAATGCTTCGATAATGCTTGGCGTGTGGCAGATGCTATTCTGGGCACTTCCTACCAGGTACCACACGGCCCGCGGACAGCCCTGGTGTATGCCCGCTGCTCTCACATCCCATCTGGTTTAACATTCGTCCTGGGCAAAGATGTCCAGGTGGATAATAAATTACATAGTCATGTTAACTTTACACATATCAACTTATAGAATCCTCACAACCCTATGGAAAGTTTTTATCATCACTCCCATTTACAGAGGAGGAAACTGAGGCACCAGGAGGGTAAGTGTCACCATCAAGTCCCTCACTTGGAAGTTCTGAACCCAGGCAATGAGTTCCAGGGTCTACATTCTTGCCTCTCAATTCTAAATTTTCATGGAGCCGGGAAAGTGTGCAAATGGGGGACAAGTGAGAGGAGACGTGAGCCCCCTGCTGACCAGCCACCTCCCAGCACCTCCAGCCTGGGCACCACCAGCCTGGGCACCCCCTCGCACTTATTCAGGCCCTACAATGTCCCTGGCTGTGCCAGAAAATTTATGTCCACGTTGTCATCCTTGTTTTTACAAATGGGGAAACCGAGGCCCAAGGAGGTTTGGAAGCTCAGTGACTACACTGTGGCAATCAGGGTTTGAACCCTGGGTTCTCGGTCACTTTGCCGGTGGCTTTGAGGTGGAAAAGGACAGCTGGTCTCTCACCTGTACCACCGAGTGCAGCGGGGCCTGTGTGGCCCACGTCTTGCCGTCATCCTCCATCAGGCCGGTGGCCACGAAGCTGAAGCCACGGAAGAGCTGATGGGCGCCTGCACTGGGGGGGATCCCAGGGGAGTCTGCGGGGGAGGAAGGGGATGTTGAGCCTGAGGAGGTTCCCTTGATCCCGAGGCAGCCCAGCAAAGGGCGACTACGGGGTCTCAGGCTTGCCTCAGCAGCTGGCCACGGATGGTGGGAGCTTGGGCAGGACAGAACTCCTTATCCAAGCCCCTAGCCAGCCCATCTGTTCATGTGTGTTTAGACCAGATCAGCCCTGATACAAAGAAAGAAGGGACTGAGCCGAAACCGGTTTGGCTCAGTGGATAGAGCGTCGGCCTGTGGATTGAAGGGTCCCGGGTTCGATTCCGGTCAAGGGCATGTGCCTTGGTTGCGGGCACATCCCCAGAGGGGGGTGTGCAAGAGGCAGCTGATCGATGGTTCTCTCTCATCGATGTTTCTAGCTCTCTATCCCTCTCTCTTCCTCTCTGTAAAAAAATCAATAAAATATATTTTTTAAAAAAAGAAAAAAAGAAAGAAGGGATTGAGTGGACCTATGGCTAAACCCATGTTCCAGATGAATACATTGAGGCCTGGCAGACAAGGATGAAAGACCCCCACATCCAGTGTCCAGTGCAGGCCAAGACCCTCCATCCCTTCCTGGATACCTCCTCCTGGCCTCCCTGCCTCAGGTCTGCTCCCTTAGGTCCATCTTCTGTGCCGCAGCCAGAAAGATGGTTCCGCCCACAAATCTAGCCCTGCACCCTTCCCTTCCAACGTTCCCCTCTGCCCGCAAGAACAAGTCCAACTCCTCAGGGTCTTATGCTCTTAGCTTCCTCTCCCTCACTCCGCAGCTCAGCGGGTCAGACTTCTCAGATCCTTAAAGAAGACTCTCAGCCACTGCGCATGCTATTCCCTCTCACTACATAATTCGCTCTTTGTCTGTCCTTCGGGGCTCAGCTCATCCACTCTCTCCTCGGAGAAGCCTCTAGCCCTTCACCCCTATTAAGCTGCACTTGTCTCACTACCCAGTAGCTGGTTTCACATCTCTCCCCCACTAGAGCCTGCGCCATATAAAGGCAGGGCCTGAATCTGTCTTGTTCACCATCAATTCCCCCCATGGCTAGCACACAGTAGAGACCAGGTACGTATTTGTCATATAAATGAAGAAAGAGTGATGAAATGCTAAGCTCCCTATCATCGGAGATGTACAAGCACAGTGAGAAAAGCACCCCTTCTGCTAAAACCTCCTTCCAGAACTAACACCGCCCCCCGCCCCAATAACTGGACAAAAATGTTAGGGTTTACCAAACTTCCTCCCAGAAGCCCTTGGCTTCTTACAAGGAAAGAAGGGACTGAGTGGACCTTTGGCTAAACCCATGTTCCGGATGAATCCACTGAGGCCTGGCCGTCAGAACAGCCAAAGCAGATTCCCACATCTGCCCCTGACCTGTGGGCGCTGTTACCTCTGCTCTGCCAGACCATCCGCACCTTGTTTTTATTGGGTCAGATTCTTTACCCCTGACGTGAGTGTGAGCCTGGCGTGTTTGGTCTTCCCAGTGGGCTGGCAGATGCCCGGGGCAGGGGTCCTGACTTTTCTATTGTGGCCTCAACCACCCACTCTCCCCCACCCCCTCACCCAGACACAAAGAGCCCACAGAGCCCCGGAGTGGGCGAGTCAGGCAGAACAAGACGGGGACCGAGAGCCAGAGAGAGGCCCACCCGCCCGTCCGCCCACACACCTGCGCCTGCCAGAGCCCTGCCGCCCCTGCCTCCCTCCTGTACCGGTCCAAGGCAGTCAGGCAAGGACGCACCCTTGGGTGTACGGGACGTGAACTCGGTGTCGAAGTAAAAGGTGTCATCGGGTTGGGCCACGGCCGGCTTGAAGGGTGGCTTGATCTCACGACGGTACAGCTTCTGAAAAGTGGGGTGGGCATCCCGGTCACCACGGCACCCCCACAGCCTGCTGGGAGCCCCACGCAGAGGTGACAGGCCCAGAGCACCGGCTATGCAGACAGGGGCACACTGCTTGCCCTTGGAAGGCCAGCCCTTGCTGCCCAGGCCATGCTGTCACCCCCGCTCCACCTTTACGGCCTTCGTCAGTAGAAGCCCCTCCCCCAACAGGGAAAGCCCTGATGGGTGACAGACACACTCACGTTCCAGTCAATGGTGGAGTAGAAGACATGTCGCTTGATTTCCTCTGCCCCATCAGGGCCGGAGCCTGAAAGAGCCCAGATGAAGGGTCTGCAGATGGTTCAACCTCCAGACACCACCGAGCAGCCTCACTGGTCTGGAACCAGCAGCTGGAGCAGTCCACTGGGAGCACTGGGGGGGATGGGCTCACCCTGCCCCAAATCTACCCAGCCATCACAAGCCCTACTGCCCGCTCAGCATTTTCCACTTTCTGGGGCCCCTTATGATCATGCTCTAATGTGACTGATAAAAGAAGGAAGGCCCAGAGAGGTTAAGCAACTTGCCCAAGGTCACACAGGACAGAGGCTGGACCAAGATCTGCAGAGGGCCTCTACCTCCTTCCCGTGCCAGGCATCATCTCTCTTATTCTAATCCCATTGACCCTGTTAATCAGGTTAGGTCACCAGACAGGCTCTCATTCCATTCAATCCCGAGGACCTGGTTCATGATTCAGGTGAACCCAGGAGCCAAGATATATTAAGCAACTAGTACACACCAGACACATTCATGTGACTTCATTTAGTCAACAGAGCTTGAGATCATCCTCAATCTGAGGGCGAGGACCTGGGGCACTGAGGTGACGTCAACTACCTTGGTCACATAGCTCATAAATGGCACTCCTTTGTCCAACAAGTATTTACGGAGGGACCACTGCACACCAGGCAGCGGGGACCTGGCACGGGGCTGGGATCGGGACCTGAGCCTTCCGATGCCTGAGCTCGTGTTCTTCCTCCTGCGCCAGCAGCCTTGGCGAGGAGCTGTGTGGGGGCCTCTGTCCTCGTCCCAGGGGGAGTGGGAAGACTCAGTTCCTGCCTTCCCCTACACACAGGTCACCCCGCTGCCCCGAATACCATACATGGAGCCAAGGAGGAGGGTGGCCAGCGGCATTGTCTGCCTACACAAAGGACAACGGTCCCTTTCAGCCCCAGATATGGCCCCGTGGCCTAGGCCGCAGCTGTACCCGCTCCCCTCCCCTGAGCTGGGGCTGCTTACCGAGCCGGTTGGCAGGATTCCGCTTGAACAGCGCCCGCAGGAGGCTCTGGGCTTCCGTGCTCAGAAACTGGGGCATGCCTAGCTTCGCCCTGAAACAGCCCCCGGGTCTCATCAGGGCTGAGCCCCACCCCAGAGGCCCCATCTCCCCTCCCACTTTCATCCAGGTCTAGTTTCCAGCTCATGCCAGACAAGCCATCCCCTAGCTCACCTCCCAGAGAATTCTGGGATTCGCCTCCCACAGGCCCTGGGGGCACTGGAAAGCACAGTGCTTCACTCAGGGGAGTATCTCTTTAATGGGGGAATCTGAGGCAGGCTTAGGGTATTACTGTGGCCCTCAAACAGGGGCCAGGTGTGAGGAAACCCTGAGGGGTCAGGAAGAAGCTGCTGCTTACTTCAGAATCAGTGTCATGGTCTCCTTCCGGTCCTTCCCCTGGAAGGGCAGGGAGCCCGTCAGCATCTCAAACTGCAGAAGACAAGGGTCCATTCAGGCTCTGGTCCCCATCTCCCATGCCCCCCCACCTCCTTGCACGCAAGCCACTCAGCTCCATTCCCAGGATTCCTGCTGGCCTGCTGGAGGCTCACCTGGATCAAAACTGTGTCTGTCCCTCCCCACTCTGGCAGTCAGAACACCAGGAGCAGAATCAGGGACCCAGAGCTGGGGAGAGGCCCAGGCCCGGGCTGGGGCACCGAGCTGAGGACCAGCCTGGAATCCTTCCAAGGAAGGGCACTGCGGCTGGGTGAAGGGCAAGGCCAGTTTGGCTACGAGAGGGCAGAAGAGCCTTATAGACCACCAATCCCCTGACCGTACAGATGAGGAAACTGAGGCTGAGGCCTGGGTCGATGCTGTGCCACGGCCTGGCACTCACCATCAGCACCCCATAGGACCACCAGTCTGCACTGTGGGTGTGACCCTGGCGGTTGACGACCTCGGGGGCCATGTACTCCACCGTCCCGCAGAAGGAATAGGCCTTCTTCTCGTGGTCAATGGCTTCCTTGCTCAGGCCAAAGTCTGCGGTAAGGAGGGCGAGAGGACACATCGTCAGGCCACCCCGCCTTCTTTGCCATCGCCCCCTGCACCCCCACTTCCCTGCCCAGACGCCTGAGGACATCACCCCGGACATTCAAGAATAAGCTGAGGGCCCTGGCCGGGTGGGTATGGGAGGCAACTGATAGATGTTTTTCTATCCCCCTCCCCCTTTCTTCTCTAAAATAAGCAAAAATTTATTTTTAAAAAAGAGCTAGCTAGCCGAAGCCGGTTTGGCTCAGTGGATAGAGCGTTGGCCTGCAGACTGAAAGGTCCCAGGTTCGATTCCGGTCAAGGGCATGTACCTGGGTTGCAGGCACATCCCCAGTGGGCGGTGTGCAGGAGGCAGCTGGTTGACGTCTCTCTCCCATGGATGTTTCTGACTCTCTATCCCTCTCCCTTCCTCTCTGTAAAAAATCAATAAAATAAAATAAAATAAATAAATAAAAGAGTTAGCTAAGTCCCAGAGAGGATGGGAGACTTGCACAATGGGGAGCTAGGGTTCAAACTCGGGCCATTCGAAGTCTGGGACCTGGGCTCTGACCACACCTCAGGGCCTGGCACGGCCTCTCGGGAAGAACAGATCCTCGGCACTCAGCCCACGCCCAGTGAGAGCCCATCCTGCCCTCCCGGGGACCTGAGGGGGCAGGCGCCCTCCACTCACCGGTGAGCTTGATGTGGCCCTCCTCATCCAGAAGGATGCTGTAATGAAGAGAGGAGAGTCAGGGCCCCGCAGCCGTGGCTCCTTAGGCTGCTGGGGTTGGCCCAGAGGTGATCCACCCAGATGCATCTGATGAACGGGTGGGTGGGGTGGGTACTGGCACTACTATCAGGTGCATTACCTGCCCACCTTCTTTGCTAACCCTTGAAACACTGTGTGAGGTAGGTACTATTACTGCCCATTTTTAAAAAGGAGCAACTAAAGCCTAAGAACTCCCCGTGGTCATAGAACTAGTACGTGGTGGAGACAAGGTCTGAATTTGGGTCTGACTAACTGTAAAGCCAGAGCTCATTCCATCTTAGCACCTGCCCCTGAATCCCGAGTTACTGTTTGAGGATATTTAGATGTTAAGGAAAATCCTAGGGAAGCCATATCGAGGAATGACCTTTAATGGTAGCATCTTAGATGTCATACTGGATTAGGAAAAAGATAGGCAATGTACTTTCATGGAGGTGCCTGGCCCTTGGTGATGGCAACACAAGTGATGAGACAGCCCCCAGGGTAAGCCTGCTGCCACCACCACTCCACTGTACCCACCCATTCACGGGGCAACTCATGGGACAGGAACTCTCTTGGGGAGAGTCCCACCCCTGCCCATTGGGGCGGCCCTGTCCTAGGAGAGGCCCCAGAGGGCCGGGGAGAGGCTGGAGCTGCACTCACTTCTCAGGCTTGAGGTCTCTGTAAATGATGCCCAGGCTGTGCAGGTGGTCCAGGCCCAAAGCCAGCTCAGCCAGGTAAAACTTCACGTCCTCCTCCGTGAACATAACCTGCAGCAGGAGGGAGGGGATCTCAGCCTCTCCTTCAGGAGCTGGGCACTGGGCAGTCAGCAGTTTCCTGGTCCGGAGGGTCCACCTTGAGGAGGGCCCTTAAGAGACCCCAGGACCATCCACCCTACTCTTTATAAAGGGGTTCGAGGTGTGAAATGACTAAAATACATGTCACTCATGTGGCATTGCTTGGAAATAGCAAAAGGTTGGAAACAGCCCAAGGGTCAAGCAATAGGCGGGAGTAATGGGTTGCATGCTCGATCCCAAGCCCAGGAGGCAGCCGATCAATGATTCTTTCTCATCATTGATGTTCCTATCTCTCTCTTCCTCTCCCTTCCTCTCTAAAATCAATAAAAAAATATTTTTTTTTAAAAATGTTCACCTATGTGGGGTAAAGGGGGGTGAGGAGTGGGCTGAAGACTTCTAATGAATATTTTTCCTTTCAATCATATAAATGTATCACCTATTCAAACATTAAAATAACATCTTAAAATTTAAAAGTCTGGTTCTCTTCTACAGTTTGAATTGTACTAATGGCCATTTTTATACCTGGCCACAATTGTTTTAGGTCAGTTAAAAATCCTTTTGATGGACACATAGTATGTAACATTACAGTATCTAGCTTTCTGGGTGAATTTGGGCTTCTCCCATTCTCAATGGCCAGCCCAAGGCAGCCCTGGAGAATGGAGGGGGCAGGTGATAGCCACACTGAGCTCCCCAGCATCGCGGTGGCATCAGATCCAAGGCCTGATCCTCCTCAGCCCATCAAACTCTCAGAGGCTTTGAGAGTGTGGACTCCGTCCCTGGGTGGGTCCAGGCCACACAGAGCCCTGGGATGGGAGGCCTTGTTGTCCCTCCAGCTCCATCCTGGGGCCCTCTAGTCGTGGGGTGCAAGCTCACTCACCTCTTTGGAGAGCCGTGTGAAGAGGTCCCCGCCACGCAGGAAGTCCAGAATAAGATAGAGCTTGCCCTCGGTCTGGAAGGCTGGGGAGAGGGGAAAAGGCAATGGTGGAGCCAGCTGGGCCCGGCTGCTCTGCCCACACACACACCCCTACTCCCTTGGCCTGCCAGGTGGCAGATTGGCAATGTACAGGCAAGACAGCAGCCCACAGGCAAGGGCAAAGGCTGGCAGGTCGGGTGGGACTCACCATAGTGCAGCTTCACCACAAATGGGTGGTTCACATCAGCCAGGATGTCTCTCTCCATCTTGGTCCGAACACGGTCCCGCACTGGCAGGAGGAGAAAGGTCATTAAGTTTAGCCACTCCCAGCCCCTGGCTGAGCAGGGCTCTTTTCCTCCTGTTCCTCACATTTCATGGCAGTGCCCAGGGCTGGGCCCTCAGTGCCCTGCCCAGCACTCTGGCCCCATCTTCAACCATGCTCCATCAGGGCGATTCAAGCAGCCAGTCTGAGCACCCCGTTCCTCTGGGTGCCCTCCGCCTTTGCCCCGAGGGCCCCCCAGGGTACCTTCACCAGCCCCCTTCCCATCTGGCGTAAAAACCCCCAATGCCAGCCGAAACCGGTGTGGCTCAGTGGGTAGAGCATCGGCCTGCGGACTGAAGGGTCCCGGGTTCAATTCTGGTCAAGGGCGTGTACCTTGGTTGCGGGCACATCCCCAGTGGGGGGCGTGCAGGAGGCAGCTGATCGATGGATCTCTCTCATTGATGTTTCTAACTCTCTATCCCTCTCCATTTCTCTCTGTAAAAAATCAATAAAATATATATTTTTAAAAACCCACAATGCCAGGCTGGGGCTGATGAGAATAGTCACTTAGGGAGCTACTTATAAAGGCAGATTCCCGGGGCCTCAAATTCAGACTCATGGTCTGAGCAGACAGCCCCCACATACTGCTTTTTCTTTAAGACTCAATGTCCCGCCCGGCTGGTGTGGTTCAGTAGTTGCACCAGGAGGTCACAGTTCAATTCCTGGTCAGGGCATATGCCCAGGTGGCGGCCTCGATCCCTGGTGTGGGGTGTGCAGAAGGCAGCCAATCAATGATTCTCTCTCATCATTGATGTTTCTCTCTCTCTCTCTCTCTCTCCCTCTCTTTCTCTCTGAAAGCAATAAAAATACATTTTTAAAAAAAGTCCCTAGGCAATTCTGATCAACAGTTTCTTCTTTGACTCAGTTTAGGCCTCGCCTCCTCCAGGAAGTCTTCCTGAACTTGCCTAGCTGAGTTAGCAGTGCTCTGCTTCCCCCTCAGAGCACCTTCTCACCCTGTTTTAATGTTTCTGTTTCCCTCACCAGACAAGACAGGTACCATGCTGGAGTAAACTAGTCCAGTCACTGTTTCCCAAATACGCCTTACATTTTCAAACCGCCCCTACACTATAGCTCTGGCAAACAGTTCCTCCCTCCTGGGGTCCCATTCCTTTCCCATTTTCAGTCCGGAGAACTCCCAACTCATCCTGCAAGGCCCAGTTCAAATGGCTACTCTTTATGTGAGCCTACCCCCCACCCCCAACCCCGCCCCCCCGCCCAGGACACTGCACCGTCTTCCCGAGATGCCCCGTCACAGCAACGATTGCACCGCACCGCAGGGCTGCTCAGCCTCTCCAAAGCAGGAACCAGATCTTATCACCTTTCTCTTCTCAGGTGGCCCCCACCATCCCTCCTGGGGAAAGACTCCCGCCCTAGCAGGCTGGCCTTGGGGCACCAAAGCTACATCATCCCACAGACAGCCCTCCCTGGGCCGCAAGGCTAACACTTCCAAACCCACTCTCCCCCCGTTCCCCAGGCCCACTGCATCTGGTCGGTGGCCACAATGGCTCCCAGGCTGGGCGAAGAGCCACTGCCCAGCCCAAAGCCCATACCAACTATCTCATGCCCTCCCTGGAACCCCAGCCCTGCCTCCGGCTCCCTGCGGAACCTCTCTGCCATCCCTCTCTGCGGCCCTGCTTTGACTCAACCTATCCTACCCACTCAGGGCCTCTCACCCCTCACCCGAGAGGTCTCCCTCAGACTCTCCTAACACCACGAAGTAACTCTGCCGGCAGACAGGCTCTGCCCAAGCAACCTGGCGCTGATATCTGAAGGCCCCACCACAGACGCACTGCCACCCACCTGCCTCCTTCCAGACATTCGCCTCCAGTTATGTCATCGGCACTGGGTGTGGGGCATGGGAGTGGGGCTGCAGTTAACCCCCGAAGTCTTATTTTGAACGGACCCTGTCTTTTCTATAAGGTGGGGTGTGGGGTCAGGGGTGGCTGACCTCCTCCATAGGACGCAAGGCCCTGGTCTGTCTCCCTTAATCCTGTGCCCAGCCTGGGTAAATAATTTTTATTTATTGATTTGAGAGAGAGAGGAAGGGAGGGGGGAGAAACATCGATCAGCTGCTCCACCATTCACGCACCCACTGACTCCTACGTGCGCCTTGACCAGGGATGAACCCGCGACCCTGGCACATCAGGATGATGCTCCAACCAAGCTCCCGGCCGGGCCCTCCACTCACCTTTCAGGGTTGCCTTCTTTAGTACCTTCATGGCATACAGGTGTCCGCTGTCGGGCTTGGTGACCTTCCGCACCAGGAAGACCTGAGAAGGCAGTTGTGGGAGAAGCTGGGGAGGGCCAGCCCCCATCCTCCAGATCCCAGGCTGCTTCTCCTTTCCCTGAGCCCCATGTTGACCTTTTGCCCTCCCTGGGTCTTAAGATGACCTCTCGTCTTCCCTCAGACCCATCCACCCTTGCCCTCTGGTCCTCAGAGCCCCACGGTGAGCTCTCATGCCCACCCCAGTGCTGCCCTCCCAGGTGTGGGCTCAGGACTCACTTTGCCAAAGGATCCCTGGCCCAGAACCTTGAGCAGCTCAAAATGGGACGGGTCAGCCTTCTCGGAGCCAGCCTTGACGTGGTGCGTGATGGAGATCTCCTTGAGGACGCCCTCATCCTGATGGAGGATAGAGTTGGTGGGCACGGTGAGCCCCATCTTGGCAAGCAGAGGGCATGACCCCCTCCAAGTTCACCCCCAGCAGACAGGGTCCCGCAGGCCCTCAGACAACTGCCCCGACGAGACCAGCCTCCAGATCCATCTGTACCAAAGGGCTTCAAAGGCCAGGGGGGTCAGACTCTCCGGGTGCCGTCAGATGGGGCACTGCTCCTACTGCTCCTGATGCTCCCGCCTGCTCGGGCCCAAACGGATGCCGAGGCATGGCCACGCTGAGCCAAGCCCAGGTTCTGGCTGAGGCCCAGGGACCTGCCTCAGGTCCGCCCCTCCCCCTGCCATCAAGGTTTTGGTTTTGCCACAATAGGAAGTAGAGTTTGTTCTCACATTGGGTTGGCAGAACTGGGTTTTTGTTCCTAGACAGGATGGATGACAGGGTTCCACTGGCCGGAAGGACAAGGCTGAGGTACATAGGGACCCACAAGTCACCAGAGACCAACCCGGAAAATGCCAATTTGGGTGGGCAGGAGCTAAGGCCGGAGACTCCGTGCCCCTCCCTCCGTGTCCTTCATATCTACCAGAAACCCCTCGCCAGGCGGCGGCTGTTCTAGGACCCTCAGCCGTCCCTCCAATCTTCCGGTGTCGCCCTGGAGCCCTGAAGTGCCGCCTCACTTCCCCAGGAAGCAAGTCTGGGCAGAGTCCAGCCCCCCAGGGCCAGGCCAGGGCTGGGAGAGCCCGGCTGAGGCCAAACTGGCTGCCTGGGCACCTGCTCCAAGGGCCTCAGTCAGGACAACTCATCCATCCGGCCACACTCACCGAGTCCCGCCTGGGGCCAGAGCCAGGGCCAGGGGCAGGCAGAGAGGTCTGGCTGATCCGGGGCCGCTGCTTCCTGGGCATCCAGGGGAGCAGGGCCCAGAGCCGCAGGCGGGGCGGCTTGGGATCCTGCTCCATCCGCCCAGCAGGGCCAAGGCACCATGGCAGGAGCGGGCGGCCTCCGGGGCTGCCTCGGAGGTGGCCGGGCCCAAGGCGGATGTGCTGGGTGAGGGCGGGGGCTGGGCCCGGGCCTGGGCCGCCAATCACTCAGGGCCTGTGGTTTCCTAGTTCCAGGCCTACACCCTCCACCGCGCTCCCTTCCTCTCTCTCTCCCCCACTGCCTGAGGGCTGCCCTCTGGCCCTCCACCCTACTCTCCCTGTGGGCCTGCAAAGGGAAAGCCCCGTGCCAACCCAATTGCCAAGGAGCAGGTAGGTACCCAGGGCAGAGACAGGCATCTACCATGCAGAGGCAGATAAAGAGGGACACCCAACCAGCAGAGGCAGGCACCCAACAGGCAGAGGCAGATAAAGAGGGGCACCCAGCAGGCAGAGACCGGCACCCAACAGGCAGAGGCAGATAAAGAGGGGCACCCAGCAGGCAGAGACCGGCACCCAACAGGTGAAGATTGATGTATGTGGGCATCCGACAGGCAGAGACCAGAGGGCACACATGCCCAGCAGGCAGGGATGGATAGGCAGAGGTAGGAAGAACACATATCCAACAGGCAGAGGTGGACAGAGACTCATACCTAGCAGGCAGAGGGGGCCAAAGATTCACACCTAACACGTGGAGGCAGGTGGAGACCCATCCAAGAGGCAAAGGTAGATGGGGACATGAACCCAACAGGCAGAGACAGATGGGGACCCAACAGGCAGACAGATGGGGACCCAACAGGCAGACAGATGGGGACCTACAGCCAACAGGTGGAGACAGATGGGGACACGTTCTCAACAGGCAGAAACAGAAGAGGACATGATCCAACAGACATCTAACACGTGACATGTACCCAACAGGTAAAGCCAGGCCCTCACCAAGCAGGGACAGAGATAGGAGACAGGAGCCCAACAACAGAGGCAAGTGGGCAGCAGACAGAAACAGCCGGTCAGTGAGGCCCAAGTAGACAGACAGGTACCCAGGGCAGACACACAGGCAGGAAAGACACCCAGACACTCAGAAAGCAGATCTGGACTCAGAGGCAGAGCTCTGGCTCTTTCTGGTCTGCCTGGGGGAGAGGATGTCCCCTGCAAACTTGGGAGGACAGTCCAGTGTTTGTGGCAGACCCATCTCTGAGTCCTCCATGTCTGAGGGGGACCAGGACTAAGGCGGTGGGCCGAGAGGAACCTCTAAGTGCAATCTGAGGACTTGGACTCTGATCCAAATATCCCACACGCTGCTGTGCCCATTTAGGGACAGGAAACTGAGGCCTAGAGGACAGTGACTCACCAGGCTCACAGTGAAGTGGTGGCAAGACCCAAGTCCTTCCCGGTTATTGCCTCGCCTGCGGTTGGCAGGCGTCAAGTGCCGGGAAGGGGTGGGAAGGTAAGTCACCCAGAGCCATGCCCTCTCATCCAAGCCCACCCCTCCCTCAGCAGTAGGGTCAGTCCGGGAACCCCCCATTCCAGGTCTGGACCCTCAGTGGCCAACCCCATGGTCATGGTGCGCTGAACAGTCACAAAAAGCTGCAAGCTGATCAGCTCCGCGAAAAACTCCGGGTGGGACAGGCAGAGCCACACAGCAACCCTGCCCACCCCACCCTGGCCTCCACGTCTGTCTGTCTGTGACTGAGAACACTCCCCTGAAGGCAGAGCCAGTCACCCGGAAACCCCAGGGGACAGAGCTACCCCCAAACACATTCCTTGCCCAGAGCTACAGTGACAGACACTGTTGGAGGCAGGCCAACCCCTCCGCTCACCTTTCTGGGACAGGAGAGTGAGTCTCTCTCAACTCTGGAGAAAGCTGCCGGGGTCTGCATGGTGGGGCTCAAGCTGGTGGCCAGAGGGCCCCATTACTCCCCTTACTTCTGCTTTTTCAGCCTTCCTAGCCCAGAAGGCAGGGTCCCTGACCCCCTCCTTCTCACTTCCCCCTCTGCAGGGAGGAGGGACAGAAGACGGGTCAGGCTCCCTTGCTGAGGAGGGAACACTGTAGACCCCAAGCCCATGATGGGGAGGCGGGGAGGGGACAGGCATTTCCCCACCCCCACCCCACCCCAGCCACTTGTCTCCTAATCCTAAGGAGGGGAGACTAGAACACAGAGTCACAGGTGATAAGGCACCGACACAGTGGGCACCTGGGACCCACCAACACTCCATGAGAGAATGAGGGCAGAGGGCAGCAAGCCATGGGCTCTAACTGTCCAGGCTACAGCAGAGACACCCTTTCCCCACAGTGACCAGTCCATGGCTAGGCCCACCCAAAATGACAGCCCACAGAGCAGGCGCCGCCACGCCCAGCCTGGCCCTGAAGAGCCTGACGGTCCAGGGTCCTGGGATGGGTAAGGGGGTCGAAGGCCTGGCAAGGACCCAGAGGTCTGAGATGAGCAGGTAGCCTCGGGCAGGGGTTGACCAGGCCCAGCCCCCTTGCACGTGACCCTGCCACATCACTCACCCCCAGTACACCCACAGGAACTGACACACACACACACAAATACACACGGGCCGGTGGTCGGAAACCATTTCCACAGACATCCCCTATGTGGAAACACCCCCACGTACACACGGACTTCCCCTTACAGTCCTCACGGGCCTCCGATAAAAAGTCTGATGACGCCTGCTGGGCTTGTGAGAGGCCTCCTGGACTGGAAGGAGGCCTCCTCTCCTTGCACCCCAGCTTCTTCAGCAGGAGTTTAAAGGCTGGGACGGCCCTCAGGCTCCCCAACCCTCGAGTCCCTGAGAAGCAGAGGAAGATGGTCTGTGGCGAGGGCACAAGAAGGGGCAACAGGAAGGAAGTGGTCTCAGAAGTGCCTCTGCTGAAGGCTATGTGAGAGCCCGGGAGGCCTCTGGATGGCAGAAGAGGCAGGACAGGCACCAGACCACAGCCCTTGGTCCCTGCCCATTCCCCCCATAGATACTTCCTCTATTTACTTCCTCCCACAAGGCAGCTGGGCGAGAAGACCAGAGACCCCACCTGATCGCTGGTCCCCAGGAACCTCACCCTGGGCCTCCCTCCACCAGCTACGGCCCAAGCCCACCTGGCAACGCCCGGCCCTAACGCGTATCAACGGCCCCTTCCCCGGTGGGCAGCATGGGCAGGGCTCCCAGGCACTGCCCCTCTGGCAGGACAGATGTCCCCCGACTTGTCTCCCAGCATGCCCCTGGGCAGGTGCGGAGGGTTCCATAGTTTGCAGGCATTCTTGATGGGGGAGCTGGCCTCAGGTACTAGGCCAGGACTGGCATGGAGTGACAATGAGAACTGGGCCTCCAATAAAGTGAGCATTTTAGTGGGTAAGACTGTTCTTTCCTTCAATCATGGCTGGTGTGGATCCTGCCACGCCCTATGTCTTAGTCTCGTTTCAGAGATGAGGAATCTGAACTCAGAAAGTGACTTGGCCGAGGCCACATGGTTAGAAAGAGAGAGAGCTAACAGCAAAATCCAAGTCTGCTTGCTTCCAAAGCCTGCATTCCTCAGCATTTCAGCACTGCCCTCCCTGCAAGGCCGGCCGGCCAGCCGGCCCCCCCATGTGGACATCACCCAGCTCCTGGCCCCTGCTCTATCCCCGGCTCAGGAACCACACACTGGGAAGCACTCGGACTGAGGCAGATGCCTGCCTCCATCTCCGGTAGCTCAAAAAATAAACACATAACAACAAAACACAACTGCCGGTGACGGAGCGACAGTTAGGTGCTGTGGATGCCCAGAGGCGGCGACTATCTGCCAGGGTGAGGCCTGAAACCTTCCAGAGAGGGGGCAGCCCAGCAGGACCCTGAGGAGGAACAGGAGCCGGCCAGGCAGGAAAGAGGGGGGAAAGGGCACAACATGTGGAGAGACCGGGGTGAGAAGAGGCTTGAGGCCAGGAGTGCAGGGAGGGAAGTGAAGAACCGCTCACTCACTAGCTGAGCGCTCCCAGGCAAACGCTCTCTCTAGCTGAGCCTCAGTTTCCTCCTCTGTAAAACAGAGGTTAGAGCGAGATGTTGTTTCTGGAAGCAACGCGGGCCACGGAGGCAGAGGAACAGTCAGCGGAACTCGCTGAGTTCGTGGGCAGTGGGACTGCTGCTGCGTCTCCTCTGGGCAGGTAGGAGGGACCCAGCCCCGCCACGGGGTCCCAGGTGCTGGGAGGGTGAGCTAGCCTGCCCCAGCCAGTCAAGGGAAGTTCCCCCAACACCTGAGGCTCCCCAAGTCCAGTCACATCCTGCCTGAGCTCCGGCCAGGGGAGCCGGAGGGATCCGGAGGGATCAGGGTTTCATAAACAGGAAGAGAGGAGGGGAGGGGGGGATGCTCGGCTCTCAAAATAGACCCACAGGCACTTCAAAGGGGTCCAGCTCCGGAGATGGCCAGGGGAGGGGGCCTGGGTGCCCAGGCTACCCCCAGGAAGGAAGGGAGGATGAATGGAGCCCCAGTGTGCCTGAGGACACCAGGTGCACCCTGGGTACTGAACAGATCCAGGGAGCTCGCACCCTAGACTTTGTCCACACTATGGCAGCTAAACCCCAAATCTCCCTTTCTGCTCGAAACTAATAAAATAAGTATTGAACACCAGCAGTATGCCTCACACTTTGTTAGATTTTTTTAACATACACACATCCCAGGCCTTCCTCTGGATAGTCTCGTACAGGAAAAACATCTGCGCCTCAGACCAAACCCCTCACCCAAGGTTATGAGGCAAACAGGAAAGAGGGCAGGATTCTGAACTCAGAATGCCTGTCTCCCAAGTCCCCTTCCCCCCTCTTCTCCACTGGAAGACACACTTTTCTCTCCAAGTGCCCAAATCCTGCCTTTTGAGGCCACGCCAAATGCCAGCTCTGTAGGGAAGATGTCCTGGTACCCTGCAGCCCACCCAATGTCTCTTCCTCTGCCATCCCTGGCAGTGACTGTCCATCTGGTCCACGCTCAGTCCTAAGCTCAGATGCCACTGACAGGCTCACATCACCCTGCTACTGAGAGAAATGTGGGCGCTGGAAGGTGGTCATTTCTCTGCCCATCACGGGGCCTGGCACAGAATGGAAGTTCTGCATGCCCACAGTCGTGTTCTTCCCCATCACAGTGCCCATTGCATAGCTGTCCTGTCTCCACCTGCCCCCTGATGGGGGGTGTTGATTTCATTTTGGGTTTCCCCAGGAGCACAGCAGGGTGCCCTGAAAGTGTGATGAAGCAAATGATACACCAGCTCTTTGCCAGCTCATTCCACTACACAAAGTGATGAGGTCCTCAACACAGGACTGAGCGCCCCCTGGTGTTTGAGCCCAGAAGTGGGCATTGGGGATACTGTGACATTCTGGGACAGCAGAGATGATGAGGAGGAGGTTCCTAGGAATAATGGAATTTGGGGGTCAGGGGGACCCAACGTTCTTCCTCTTCAGCCCCAAGTGTTGCCTGGGCTGGGAGAAGTGTGGTCAAGCAAGATGTGACTGCATTGCTCACCACCGATGTGACCTTGGGCCTCAATTTTCTCATCTGTAAAATGGGATTATTAACAATATCTAGCTCCAGGGCTGTTGTGAAAACTAAAGGGAAAGTTCCTAGTGTGGTGCCAGGTGTGTGTTAAGCTCTTTCTCTGCCTTAAAGTGGCATTCGAGGCTCTCCCCACACTCTCCATCTCCAGCCTCATCACCCCACTCCAGGATTTTCTGCTCTAGAGCTGTAGTCCTAGGCGTGGGAGTAAATGTAGGTTACCTGACTGGGTAAGCTCCTGTCCTCTCCCTACCAGCCACTCTAGCTGTTGGGATGAGAAGCTGTACTGACCACCAACATCCCCAAAGCTGCAACCCCAAAATCTAAGCTCCAAGATGTGTACATCCTGGTTCTTCACTTTGTGGGAGGAGACTGTGCAGACATGGGGCTGAGCAAACCAAGGAACCCAGTTCACACCACCAGCCTGGTTTCTGGTGGCCCCCGGTTGCCACAGTAACCACCAGAAGAGGAGGTAAGAGCCTATTTCTCTCATCCAGCCCCACCTCAAGCAGCTCAGCAACCTTATCTTAGGAGGCTGAGTCAAGACAAACATGGGCATCAGCCCTGAGTAGATCTCAAAGGTCAAGCCTATGGCAGGTCTGGTGCCCAGGCAGACCCAGGCTGGAGGGTGTGACCGCTGGTAAGAAGTAGAGCTGAGCAAGGCATTGGTGCATTCATACGGCTGGTGCGGAAGTCACTGTGCACCAGGCAGTGACTATCTCATGTTCTTCACATCACATCTATGGGGAGGCACTGTTAACCCCAATTTACAGATGAGGAAGCTAAGGCTCAGAAGGGAGAAGAGCCCTGGCCAGGGTGGCTTGGTTCACGAGCGCCATCTCATGCACCAAAGGGTTGCTGGTTCGATTCCTAGTCAGAGCACATGCCCAGGTTGTGGGATCGATCCTCAGGCAGCCGATCAATATTTCTCTCTCTCCCTTTCCCTTCCTCTCTCTCTAAAACAAGTAAAAACATTAGGAAAAATGGAGGAGGGGGGCTCGGCTGGCATGGCTCAGTGGCTGAGCATTGTCCTATGAACCAGGAGGTCATGGTTTGATACATGCCTGGGTTTTGGACTCAATCCCCAGTGTGGGCATGCAGGAGGCAGCCAACCAGTGATTCTCTGTGATCATTGATGTTTTTCTCTCTCTCTCTCTCCCTTCCTCTTGAAATCAATAAAATACATACATAAAGGGGGAGAAGAGCTCTGTGACCCCGCACAATCGGTATGGGAGGAACCCGGGGGAAGCAGAGACAGCAGGGGTGAGGGATCAGCCCCATGCTGGGAGCTCGGAGCCCTGAGAAACGGTCTGTGTGCCCATTTCTCTAGCATCACATGCCCAGATGGTTCCAGGCCCTTGTCGGGCCCACACCCTTCAGCCCTCTCCTCACAGTCAGCCCAGATGCCAAGAGTAAATAAACTAAGGACGTGTCCTAGCCTGGGTGATGGGTAACCAGAGTTCTAGCATGGACTCTGCTCTGACCCTGTCTGGGCCCCTGTCCTCTCACCTAAGACCCTCTGGGCTGGATACTTCCCACTCAGCGGCCTCACACTCTGATCTCCATGCACAGGGCTGCCTCAAGGATTAGCAGGGAGCAGAGAAGAAAGGCTGAGCAGGGAAAGAAGGGAGAGGCCAGGACTCTCACACCCAGGCGGGATGAGGGCAGGCCCCCCTCCCCCCCATCCTCCTCCTTGGCCAGGCAAACAGTGCTCCCCTCACAGAACTCGGCCCAGGATGCCAGCCCTGGCCCTCACCTTGGATGACTGAAGGCCAGCTTCTTCCCCAGGTGCCTGTCCATTCTGGAAGAGAGAAGAGAGGTTACGGAACATTGTCAGAGTTTATCAGCGTGGGACAGAGCAAAGATGGACCCGTGGGTTCCCTCCATCCCTGGCTGTTTCAAATAGCTAGGGAGGACATGGAGGTGGGCAGGCGTTCTGAACGGGTCTCCCAACTCCAGCTGTACAGTGAGAGCACAGGCGCCACGCCCTCCTGCAACTGCCTCTCACCAGCCAGGTAGTGCATTTCTCCAGACTCTCCCTCAGCTCTCTGCCTGCAAACGTCTATCTTTGAAGGCCCAGATTAGATGCCATCTCCTCCCAACGCCGGTTCTACCAGAGATAACTGTGTAACTTTGTACCAACTGCAAGCAGCCTCCGTTTCCTGATTTGTAACATGCGGGTGGTTACGGCCACTTCCCAGCGGTGCTGCAAGGGTAGAAAGAGACAAAGCCTGGGGAAGTATCCAGCCCAGAGACGGTGGCTACCCTGGCCTGGCCCCCGCTGAGACCCCTATCCTGCCAGGCAGAATCACTCACTGCTGGGCCACTCTGCCCCCGCATCCCTTCACTGTACTACTTCAGGGTCTATTTTTTTTAAATATCATTATTGATTTCAAGGAGGAAGGGAGAGGGAGGAAGAGATAGACACATTGATGATGATAGAGAATTATCAATCAGCTGCCTTATGCACATCCCCCACTGGAGATGGGACTCACAACCCAGGCATGTGCCCTGATGCGGAATCGAAGCATGACATCATGGTTCAAAGGTTGATGCTCAACCACTGAGCCACACCAGCTGGGCAGCAGAGACTATTTACACTCAGGCCTGCCCTTCCGAATACATGGGAGTGCCAGGAGGGCAGAGATTAGGGCTCCGGGCTAACAGCTGCTCTCTCCCGAGCCCCTCCCGCATGGCAGGCATTGGGCTCAGTGCCTCACACCTGTGGCATCAGTAAATCCTCAGCCCTGGGAGGGAAGCCCTAGCCCCATTTGGCAGAGGAAAAAACTGAGGCCCAGGGGCCTAGTAATGACACCTAGGGTCACAGAACTGGGGATTCAAATGTTGGTCTCTGACACCCAGGCGATGTCTATTGATGTCTGTTGGTCTCTGACACCCAGGCGATGCTCAAAAGAGGTCTATTAAAGAGCAGCCCACATCCCAGGGGACTTCCTGCAGAGGGGTGGATGGACCCTGGGGCCAATCTCTGGGCAGTCCTGCTTTTTCCAGTCCCCAGACTTCACACCGAGGCGGGCATATTCACCCTAGGGCAAGCATGTCAAACTCGCAGCCAACGGGCTGCATGCCTTGTTTACTTAAATAAATGAGTTTGACATGCTTGCCCTAGAGTACACCAAACCCAGCCCAGCCTATGATGCAAGATGATTCATTTTACCTGGAAGTTGGGGAGCTGAATGGAGCTGCCCCACTCTTCCCTGCACAGCAAGAGAATGGTGAGGTAGACAGAGGCCCCTAACAGCAGGGAAGACCCAGCCCAGGATACGGCAGGACTCCGGAGCCAGTGGCTGGGTCCACGGGCAGCTGTGGCTTTGCTTGGCAGCAGCAGGCACAGCTGTGCTCTGCCCATTACATAATCTCCATGCCCCTGGAACAGCTTCCCTCCGCTGCTTCCAGGACATCCTGCCCCCTGAGCCCCTCTAATGCCCCTGATCCTCCCCAGGGCCAGTGTTCCGCGGGCCCCTCCACACACACACGTACACACACATGCTGTCATCTCTCAGCAGCCTGGGGAGAAGGGCCAGGTTGACCAGGGTCCAGGGGGAGGCAGGATGCATCTGTAGCTTGAGCTCCACTTCACCCAGCAGTCTAGACTCTTGATTGAATTCCCACAGATGGTCTCAACAGCCTCCCCACCAGCCCCTTGCCCCAGCCTTCCCCCATTCAAACCTTCATCCTTCCTAAAACTCAACTGTGATCATTGCACTTGAGCCATTAATTTCCTCGGTCACTCACTCACTGCTTATGGAGAACTTGCTATGTATCAGGCCCCAAACCTTTCCATGTCTTCCCACTGCCTGCAGAATACAGTCCCAGCTCCCCGGCACGGCATTCAAGGCTATCATTTCCAACAACCCAACACAAGCGATTAAGAACATGGGTTCAGGCCTGGCCGGCGTGGCTCAGTGGTTGAGTGTCGACCTATGAACCAGGAGGTCACAGTTCGATTCCCGGTCAGGGCACATGCCTGGCTCGTGGGCTCGATCCCCACTGTGGGGCATGCAGGGTTCTCTGTCATCATTGATGTTTCTACCTCTCTCTTCCTCTCTGAAATCAATAAAAATATATTTAGAGAAAAATAAAATAAAAAAAGAACATGGGCTCTGGAACCTAACCTTGTGGGTTCAAATTCTGTATTCCGTACCATCTCCATCACCCTGAGGTGACTTCATTTCATAGGGCTTCAGTCCTCATCTGTGAAATGGGGATAAGAGTCATGTACCACATCAGGTGGCTGTAAGAAGCAAACAAATAGCCTATAGATATCTATACCCGGCAGGCATGTACTGGGTCCATAAACAATAGTCATCATTATTCTGAAGCTAAACGGAATGACCCGAGAGCCTGAACAGGCCAGCTTATTTCATATTGCTAAGCATTTGCATGATGGCTCACTTCTTCTTTTTTTTTTTTTTATAAAAAATATATTTTATTGATTTTTTTCACAGAGAGGAAGAGAGAGGGATAGAGAGTTAGAAAAATCAATGAGAGAGAACCGTCGATCAGCTGCCTCTTGCACACCACCCACTGGGGATGTGCCCGCAACCAAGGTACATGCCCTTGCCTGGAATTGAACCCGGGACCTTTCAGTCCACAGGCCGACGCTCTATCCACTGAGCCAAACTGGTCCTGGCGATGGCTCACTTCTTGTACCAAGAAAACTTTCATGCCTTGTCGTTTTGGCAAATTCTGGTCTATTTCCAGGACTCGCTTCAAATGCCATCTCTTCTGTCCACACAGCCTTCTTTTTTTTTTCTTTTTTTTTTTTTTTTATTGATATTTTTACAGAGAGGGAGAGGAATAGAGAGTTAGAAACATCGATGAGAGAGAGAGAGACATCGATCAGCTGCCTCTTGCACACCGCCACTGGGGATGTGCCCGCAACCAAGGTACATGCCCTTGATTGGAACCGAACCTGGGAACTTTCAGTCCCAGGCCGACGGTCTATCCACTGAGCCCAACTGGTTTCAGCTGTCCACACAGCCTTGAGTGCTTTCCGTTCTCCTCTGCACTGAGGAGGCTGCAGGTTAACTCAGGAAGGAGCCCTGGATTGTCTGTGTCATCACAACCTTGACACCCAGCTCAAGATGCAACATGTAGTCTGTCAAATACAAGCTCAACCCAGCAAAGAGAGCAGGGAGCCAGAGTGGGCCCTACCACTCCCATTTTCCAAACGAGGCTCAGAGAGTGAAGGGACCCCATGAGGTCCCTCAGTTAGCAGGCAACAGACATGGGGCCATAACCCAAAGACCCCTCCCAAATGAGGGGAGGGAGGGGGCAGTGGGAATATCTACAGGTGTGGGCTTACTGAGCAGGGGCCTGGGTGCTTCAGGGGGACCCACTGGCCCTGTGTGGCTGCCCCCAGTCCCAGGGTCTCTGGCCTGGGTGCATCCACATGGAACCCCACATCTGTAAGAGCTGATACAGAAAGGCTCTAGAAGGGAATGGCAGCCCTGGAGAAAAGACGAGTACAAAAAAGACCACAGGTGATCTTCCCCCTCAGAGCCAGGGTCCACACAGGGAAGACAGGTTCATTTGTCCTGACCTCACTGCTGCATGGATGGCAGAAAGAACACAGCTCTGCAGCCACAGGATACAGAGCTAATCCTAGCTCTGCCAGCTCACTCCAACCTGGGGTCTGTCACATCGTTTCTCTGGGCCTCAGTTCCTTCATCTATACCATGAAAGCAGGTGTGTCTTATACACCGCCGCATCCTGTTGCTTGGAATAGTTCTTGTCACATGATAAGTGCGCAATAAATATTTGCTGAATGAATGAGTGAATGAATGGAAGGGGACAATGATGCTGACTTTGCAGAACACTGAATGAAGGACCTTGTCTAAAAAGTCTGGTACAGCTGCCCTGGCCAGGTGGCTCAGTGGGTTTAGGAGCATCATCCTGTACGTCAAAAGGTTGTGGGTTTCATTCCTGGTCATATCTAGGTTGCGGGTTCAGTCCCTGGTCGGGATGCATATGGGGTGGGGAAGGGGGCGAGGGCAGCTGATTAATGTTTCTCTCTCTCTCTCAAATCAATAAAAACATATTCCGCCGAGACCGGTTTGGCTCAGTGGATAGAGCGTTGGCTTGGGGACTGAAGGGTCCTGGGTTCGATTCTGGTCAGGGGCATGTACCTTGGTTGCGGGCATATCCCCAGTGGGGGGTGTGCAGGAGGCAGCTGATCAATGACTCTCTCTCATCGATGTTTCTATCTCTCTCCCTTCCTCTCTGTACAAAATCAATAAAAATATATTTAAAAAATAAAAATTAAAAAAAAATAAAATAAAAACATATTCTGGGGTGAAGACTAAAAAAAAAAAAAAGGCTGGCCTTGGCTGGTTTGGCTCAGTGGATAGAGCATCAGCCTTCAGACTAAAGGGTCTCAGGTTTGATTCCAGTCAAGGGCACATGCCTGGTTTGTGGGCTTGATCCCCGGTAGGGAGCATGCAGGCAATGATTCTCTCATCATTGATGTTTCTATCTCTCTATCCCTCTCCTTCCTCTCTGAAATCAATAAAAATATATTACAAAAAAAAAAAAAAAAAAAGTCTGATTCAGAAAGGGCCCTTCAGCTTCGTCAGAGGATGGAGACCCACCCTCCTCCCTCTTTCTCAAAGAGCACAGTTCATGGGGACAGTTGCCCAGGGCCCCCAACCACTGAGCCCCTTCCCAAGAAGTCCGAGACAGGCTCTCCCAGGCATTCTTCCTCCCCACCCCAGCAGCTCTGTTTTGGGAAGAAGGGCCCAGGGCAGCGTCTGGAGACGCCAGGCAGCAGATGGACAAAGACAGCACGTGTCCCGCAGGCAGGAAGCAGCCCCAGGAGCTGGGTTCAGAGCCCAGCACTGGCAGCCCTGCGCAAGGCTGGAGGCTGGGGGCCAGGTGCCAGGGCTGGCTGGCACAGTCTCTCCTCGGCAAAGGCTGGACAAGGGCTTTTCAGGATGAGGCAAGCCTGCCAACATCCGGAGCCTCTCTCGGAGCACCGTCCACCTGGGCCAGTGTGATCCCAGCCCTTCCCCTCCCTGAGCCTCCCCACACTCGAGAGACCTGGGTTCCAATACTGACTCTGACATTAATGTCCAGGCCAGATCTTTCTGAGCTCGGTTGTCTCATATGAAAATGGGGGTTACAGTCCCGACCTTGAGAAGTTGTCCTGAGAATTATTTAAATACGAGAATTAATGATGAAGCTGGGTGGGTGGCACACAGTAAGGCTCTGTAGATGGCAGGGCTGGGCCTGCGGACAAGGTTACTGCTTCCAGCAAAGTCAGGGAAGGCCCAGCAGGCTCCTCACCCACACTTCCAATGAGCCTGCTCCACCTGGGCCACACCCCAGCCAGGCCGTGCCTCCCAGCAGCCCTCCCAGCAGCCCGTTTTCAGCGCGTCATTGGCAGGGCAGGGCAGGGCAGTCCGGATCCCAGGCCTCCACCAACTGCCGCCAGCCCCTGGCCTATCTCCTTCCTGTCCAGGAGTCAGAGGCAGCGCCTATACCTGCAGGTCAGGCTGCTGTATCGCTTACATGTCACCTGGGCGAAGAACAGCGAGGCCCTGTTCTCCGGTGAGAACAGCCCAACCCGTGCCCCGGCTGCCCCATGGCTCCTGTTACCCAAACAATAACATCCAGTTGCCTGGCACCTCCGTGGAGTGGGGGAGGGGGAGAATGGGCAGCAGTACCCAGGGCTCTGCACCCAGGAAGCAGAAGCAAAAACCCAGCCCTGGCCACGGGAGAAACAGAGGCCCAGAGAGGCCAAGGACTGACTAAGGGTCACACAGCATTTCCAAGGTAAAGGTCCTGGAGAAATCACTCCCCCCACCCCCCTCCCCCACCCACCTCCTGCCCCAATCCCAGGAACTAAGCGGGTCTTCTCCTTTCACAGGGGTCAAATGCCGTATTCAAAACGGAGTGGAGTTTCCTATTAAAAACCTGGCCCCTGCCCCAGGATTCCCTCAGGGAAGCAGGAAGTTGTGCCCTGGAATGGGGACCAGGCTCCAGCGTGTCTGCCCTCCCTATCTCCCAGGTAAGTCTTGGGTTAAGTTCCTCCCTGGCCTCTCCCAACCTCCCTCCCTCCAGAGAGGCCTGGGTGACCGGGGTATGCCGAGGCAGAGCGCCCTCCCCAGACCCAGGGACCCAGGCCTGGGGATGGTGGGGAAGGAGGAACAGGGAATTCAGAGGGCAGTGTAAGGTGAGTCAGCACGAGGGAACTTTCAAGAGCACGCAGGGCCTGTAAAAACCCCGTGGCAGGGATCCCAGAGCAATTTACTCCAAATTGCGCCTTCAGGTTGCTTACCTAATCCTGCCTCACCCACCCTCCAACAGCCGGTGTCAGCCATGACCATCCCTTTAAAGGGGCAGCACACCTTGGGTGAGAGGCTGGGCCCTCGGTGGTTGCCCCAGGTAAGAGAAGGGCACCTAGGCAGGGGGACATCGCCTTGGCTCCCCGGCTCAGTGAGGTCTTCTCACCCTCCCTACACATCTCCCCCATCCCCTTCGCAAAGGGAGTATCACCAGCCTCCATCCCAACTTGAGGCTGCAGAGAAAATTCTCTTGACCTGTCGGTTCAGGGGCTTGACCTTGACCCTGGGGTCAAAGGGCTCAGGAAGAGCTGGCCTCCTGCATGCTTAGGGCCTGACACCAGAGAATCCTCCGGAAGGGCAGGAGCTGCTTCTGGGAGAGGCTAGGCTGGCAGAGGCCAAGCCATCCAGGGGCCCAGGGGCCCTGCCCAGGGGAGGGGGCCCCAGAGGGTAGCAGGCACCAAGGTCCTCCTCCTCTCCAGGAGTAATCTCCACAAGGTCGAAGGGCCTTTTCCACCCGCTTCTCCGCAATCTGGGGCAGGGGACACTGCCTTCTTCTGGCCCTAGCCTCGGGGCAAAGAAAACCAAGAGTTTCCGTCCCAGACCAGCGGTGTCACCTCACATCCCTTAACGGCCAGGAGGCCACAGGGGCCATCCTTCCAGGGTCCGCGGCGGAGGAGCGGGGAGGGGGAGGGCTCTGGGGGACATCAAGCAGAGGTGGGGGGCGGAGAGGGGCACGATCCTTGTCTCACAGAACCCCAGACACCAGGCACCCGGCCCTGCCCGTCTGCGCTCACGGAGGAAGCCCCGACAGCTCCCCGCACGGGTCCTAGGTGAGCGGCGTGAGGGAGGCCGGGCTCGGCGCCCCACCGGATCCCCTGGCCGGCGCCCGGCGGAACTGTCCTTCCCTCACACACGCCCGAGGCGGAGGGGGGTGGAGCCGAGGAAGGGGCAAGGGACCGGAGGGCACTCGCGCCCTCCCTCGCCCGCACCCGCCACACTGCAGAGGCGCCACGGGCTGCCCCGCCTCTGCGGGGACCCGGGATCGTGGGCCGCGGGCGCCGGTGGCCCCACCGGTTCCCTCGCCGGCGCACTCACCTCCGGGTCCAGCGGCACCAGCTCCATGAGCGGCCAGGGCTCCTTGAGCTGAGCGAGCGGCATCGCGCCGCCGCCGGGCCGCGCGCGCTCCTCCGGCGGCCCTGGCCGCGCCGCCTCGGGGTCCGGGGTCCCCGCCTCCGCGCCCCGCGCCCCGCGCCCCGCGCCCGCGCTCCGAGACCCTCGCGCTCCGGCAGGGCCGCCCGCGCCGCCGCCGCCGCCGCGGCACTCGCACTCCGGCTCCCTCCGTCACCCGGCGCCGCCGCGCCCATTGGCTACCTGCGCGGGGGCGTGGCCAAGGAAGCCCCGCCCCGCGGGCGGCATTCCCGGCGCGGACCCCCGCCCGGGCCGTGCGGGCGCGCTGGCCCCGCCCCCGCCCGAGCCCCCGCTGGGCGCTCCGCCCCGCCCAGAAAAGGCCTTCCTGGCTCCTCCCTCCCGAGCCTGGTCCCACCCCCTGACCCCCACGGGCCTCCTCCCGCACCCCGACTGCTCCGGCCCCGCCAGGTCCACGGCCGCCTCCCCGCTCACCTTGCTCCGAATCCTAGATGTGCCTTCACCTCACAGGGCATTCCCTCCTGTGTCCCACCCACCGCTCCCCACGCACGCCACACAGAAAGCCGGGCCTGACCCTGCAGAGGCTGGAGAGGAGCCTGGGCCCAAGTCCCGTGAACTCTCCTACTACCCCACCCCCCCTCAGGAGGCCCTAGGGATCCCCTCCCGGAAGTCAACATTGGATCCCCTGGGGATCTCAGCGATCCAGCTCCAGGTAAGTTCCAACACCGTCACCACCATTCCAACACCGTCACCACCATCAGAACCCACAGTGTCCCCAGAGTGATTTCTTAATACACGTTTTTTGCAACCTGTACTGGAGGGGGGGAGGGGCTCATTTCAAGCCCAGTCTCCCCCGAATCTCTCCAGCTGTAGGCCCAGATGTGGGCTGGTTTGGAGTCGCTCCCCCTCTGAGGACCCGGATCAGGCTTCCAGGGTGGACCTGCACCGACACGTGGGCTGCACTTGGAGTAAAAGCCAGAGAAGATTCCCCCCGGAAAGAGTCAGCCTCCATCTAAAGAAGTGTTAGGGGTCCAGGTGTGGTGAGAATTATTCACTTGCGGGCTAGTGGAGGGATGAGCTTGCAGGTTCATAGATGGGGAAGAATGGCCATTTACTTGCAAAACTGTTCTAAGGCTGGGGGAAGGAAAGGATTGTTTGTCAAAAGCCTTCTGTGGCCCTGACCGGTGTGGCTCAATTGGTTGGGCATCCATCATACATACTGTACACCAAAAGGTTTCAGGTTTGATTCAGATCAGGGCACAGGCCTGGGTTGCTAGCAGCCAGCTGATGTTTTGCTCTTGCATTGATGTTTCTCTCTCTCTTCTTCTCCCCTTCTCCTTCTCCCTCACTCTCTAAAAATCAACTTAAAAGATCTTAAAAAAAAAAAAAAAAAAAAGCCTTCAAGCCTTCTAAAAAATAAAAGCTTTCTGTGAACTAGCCTCCACCAATATGTCATTTCCTTGAATCCTCTCCACCACTTAGTTGACAGCCTCAGAAAGATGAAATTGCACAGCAAGTCAAGAACAGTTTAAGATATTTTCAAAAATCAAAGTGGATGAGAATTTCTCCTAAATCCAGAGCTCCCCTTATTCCTTGTTCCCAGGGTAGCTGTTGAAGTGAATTGAGTTTTTAGCAAAAAAAAAGCTATAGGAACCCAACAAATCTGGATTTAAATCCCAGGTCTGCTACCTCCTTAACATTGGAAAACTTGTTTTAGATCTCTCAAACTGTTTCCTTATCTGTAAAAGGGAAATTATAATCCCAAACGTTCAGGAATATGCTAAGGACTAAATTCATTTTAATTCAGTAAAGATTAATGGCTACCTATTACATGCCAGGCCCTCTTCCTGAGCATGTATTGTAATCCAGTCCCTCTTCTAGATGCTGACGATATAGCAATAAATAAAACAAAGCCCCTGCTTTCAAGGAGTTTACATTCAGTCTGGTGTGATTAGAAAATTACAGCTCACACTAACATAGCATTTACTATGGACGAGGCACTGTTCTAAGCACTTTACCTACATAACCTCACTTAATCCTCACAACATATGAGGTTGTTCCTGTTATGATCCCCAGTGTACAGAAGAAGAAACAGACAGAGAAGTCAATCATCTCATTCTCTGAAGACCTTCGAGGTTACACAGCTGGAAAATGACAGAGCTGAGAGACAACCCTGGGCCCAAACTTTGTTCTCTAATTCACTCTCCACCTCCCTGGATGAGAAAAGCAAGATCTAAACTGGAGGCAGCCAGGACTAGAGTGGGCAGCCATTATTACCATTAAGTGTTGGTGTCACCCCGTTCTTCCATACCCCCAACGAGTTTGTGAGGCCCCAACCCCCACTGGACTGAAAAGTTGTTGTTTATCTGAAGTTCAAGTTTAACTGGGTGTTCTGTTTCGATTCGCTGAATCTAGTAATCCTGCTCAGGCCTCAGAACAGATTGCAGACAGATGCCAAATACCAGGCTACAAGCCAGATTGAAATTAGATTGAGGAAGAGACACAGAGATTGAGGGCAAATGACTGCTAGGGAGACGGGGTGGATGGGTGGGAGTGGAGTCAGTGAGGGGAAAGCAGGAGTGACTTTGCCTTTAGTCTGGCCGTTTCCTGGGGCCCCTAGCCCTCTCTTCCCCTTCTCACAGGACAGGGTTTTCTATCATCTCCATTTAAGGACTGAGCAGTGGTAGTACTTTCTTATGGATGTTTTAGTTCCTGTGTCTCCTTTCCCAAGGGTATTGGAAAGACAGTGGGTCATGCTGGGCCCTGCCAGGGGAGTATGGGCAGGCAGCTTCCCCTAAGTGTGGCAGGGATAGCAGTCACTCAATGGAGAGGTAAGGAAACCAAGTCACAGTTTGCAATGTGCTGATCCTGAAGTCTGTACTCACAGTTTTCTCTCTTTCTTCCTAGGCTACAGCCACAGGGCCTTTGCACATGCTGTTCCTTGTGCTTGAAACTGTCTCCCCTCTTCCTCGGGCCAGCTAATCTCCACAATCACTTCTTCCCTTACTTCCCTGTTATATACACTCATAGCAATGGATACTTCTCTTTAGCATTTCTTAAGATTGTACTTTTATGTGTGTTTATGTATTTGACTAACATCTGGCTCTTTAGTTAGACAGTAAGCTCTGAGGGGGCAGCGGTCATGTTTTCTTGACACCTGGCACATAGTAGGTACTCAAAAAAGCTAAGTGAAATGTCCAACATCGCCTAGCCACGAAATTGTAAATCTAGGACTCAGACCCAGGCAATCTAACCCCAAACTCTGAAATGCTACACTGAATAGTTGACAAATTCTAGCTAGTATTATTATTAATAATGGGGTTAGAATGGGCTGTTCTGGGCAGTCACTTGAGGTATTTGTTGAGTGACGCATGAGTATAAAAGGGCTTTGCTGGGCACAGATGGGATTATTACTCTGTATCCTGTTGAAGATATCATTCTGGCACAGAGCAGGGGAGGATACTCACAGTGGCTGAGGGCTGGGTTTTGGGTCCCTCCACTGCGTTCTATAATGTTCTAGAGCACAACTTCCTGGGGAAAGGGTCTGTCATTATTATTTTTTTTTAATATTTTTTTAATATATTTTATTGATTTTTGTACAGAGAGGAAGGGAGAGAGATAGAGAGTTAGAAACATCGATGAGAGAGAGTCATCGATCAGCTGCCTCTTGCACACCCCCTACTGGGGATGTGCCCACAACCAAGGTACATGCCCTTGACCGGAATCGAACCCGGGGCCCTTCAGTCCCCAAGCTGACGCTCTATCCACTGAGCCAAACCGGTCCCGGCTATTTTTTAATATTTTTTTTATTGATTTCAGAGAGGGAGGGAAAGGGAGAGAGATAGAAACATCAATGATGAGAGAGAATCACTGATCACTTGCCTCCGGCATGCCCCTCCTGGAGATCAAGCCTGCCACCCTGGCATGTGCCCTTGACCAGAGTCGAACCCGGGACCATTCAGTCTGCAGGCCAATGCTTTAGCCACTGAGCCAAACAGGCTATTCTTTCTTGATCTTTCATGTAGAGGAGAGTCTTGGCACATGTGTCTCCTGAAAGCAGATGGAACAGGATGAGGGGAATAATCATAATGATAGTAACCTTTCACAAGTAATTACTAAGTGCCAAAACTTGGTTAAGTGCTTAAATAATAATCATCCTCACTAACTATGAGGGCTTATTGAGAGAGAATTATGTGACCTGCCTCGGGCTGACTGTTTTACAAGCAAGAGCTCAGCAAATCATCCCAACAATATCATGAGACAAATTATTGTTCCCATTTTCCAGATGAGAAAACTGAGGCTCCAAGATGGGTGGATTGCCTGTGATCAGACAGCTAGTGAGTATTGCAGCTGGGATGGGAACCCAATTGTCTCAGACGCAATCCCTTCACTACAAGGGGAGTCCAGAAGGGGGTGCAGGAGTACTCAGTTTACAGACAGCAGGTAGTGATAAAAAGGTGAGGGGTGGAGTCTCTTGTTTGCCTCTTCCGGGTCTGAAGGTTGGAGGTGACAGCACTCCCTTGGTTGAAACCCTCCTGTGGCTCCCCCAGGAGAGTTTCAAACAAAAGCCAAAATCTTTTTTTAAATATATTTTATTGATTTTTTACAGAGAGGAATGGAGAGAGATAGAGAGCTAGAAAATCAATGAGAGAGAATCAACGATCAGCTGCCTCCCTCACACCCTCTACTGGGGATGTGCCTGCAACCAAGGTACATGCCCTTGACCGGAATCGAACCCGGGATCTTTCAATCCGCAGGCCGACGCTCTATCAATTGAGCCAAACCGGTCTCGGCAAAAGCCAAAATCTTTACCAGGCCCTAGCCAGTTTGCTCAGTGGATGGAACATCGGCCTGCCGACTGAGGGGATTTTGGCCAAGGGCACATGCCTGGGTTATGGACTTGATCCCCAATAGAGGGGGGGGCGTGCAGGAGGCAGCCGATCGGTGATTCTCTCTCATCATTGATGCTTCTACCTCTCTATCCCTCTCCCTTCCTCTCTTAAATCAATAAAGAAATATATATATATATATATTTATAATTTATATATATATATTTATAATTTTATATATATATATATATATATTTATAATTTATTTATTTACCAGCCTGCAAAGCCCCACAGGACCTGTCCCCTGCTCCTTCTGGCGTCCCCTCTCCTACCACTCACTCACTGCCCGGGGCCAGCAGGAGTTCTTGCAGCTCCTTGGCATGCGGGTACCTCTCACCTCAGGCTTCTGCTCCTGCTGTGCCTCCACCTGGAACATCCTTTTCTCCAACTCTCGTGAGAGGTCGCTCACTTCACTCACTTCTGCTCAAATTCACACCTCGGGAGAAAGGACCAACCTCTCTAAAATAGTTCCCCATTAACGGTATTACCTCTGTTATCTCCTTTTCCTGGCAAGCCTCTTCTCCAGCAATCATGTCCTAGATTTACCTGTTTATTGTGTGTTCCTCCCGCTAGAACAAAGTTCCATGAAACGGGACTTCCATGTTGTGTTTACTGCTGTATTCCTGGATACATGGGGCATATTTCAAGCCCACACTTATGTACTTGTGAATGGAGCCACACCAACCTGGGCTCTGATTCTGTGTGACTCTGAGCCTCTTAGTCTCTCTGAGAGTCTGTAAAATAGTGATGGTTTTGAGTACAGTCATTTCTTAGTTTCTGCAGAGGATTGCTTCTAGGACCCCACAGAAACCAAAATCTGCAGCTTCTCAGGTCCCTTATATAAAATAGCATCCTGTTAGCATATACCTACATCGTCCTATATACTTTAACAATTTCTAGATTACTTATAATACCTAATACAGTATAAACAGTTGTCATACTGTATTGTTTGGGAATTCAGTACAGATGCAACAGTGGTAGGCCTAACTACATGATACACTACATGATACAGCAACAATGTAACCTCCCCCCTCCCCCAAATATTTCTTTTTTGTTGGTTTTATTAATTCTCACCCAAGGATATTTTTTCCATTGATTTTTAGAGAGAGTGGAAGGGAGAGGGAGAGACAGAGAGAGAGAAACATGACCAGGGCTGTGGATTGAGCCTGCAACCGAGGTATGTGCCCTTGACCAGAATCGAACCCGTAACCCCTCAGTACTCAGGCTGGCGCTCTAACCACTGAGCAAGCTGGCTCCCCCACACCCCCTTCCCAAATGTTTTCCATCCACAGTTGGTTGAATCCACTGATACAGAACCCATGGATATGGAGGACCGACTGCCTTAAGTGAGATTGGGCGATAAGATATCTGTGTGGTATCTGGCACGTGGTAGGTACTCAATAGAAATGGTAGGGAGCAATCATAGGCTCTCTCCCTTCCCTCCAAATTCTTCCTCTGCAAAGGGGGGAGGGCTGGAGCCGGGGGCTGGTAGAGTTCACTGGGAAGGGTCTCCATTGTTGGGAGATGACGACCTGAAGAGGCTTCCGGTGGAAGGAACTCCCATGACTGGTCACGAGGCCCGTAAAGAATGAGCCAAAGGAGAAGCAGTGAGGAGGGACGGGAGCACACAGGTGGGAGAGTCCCAGGGCTGCTGGAGCACTGACCATGGCTCCTCCACGGGCATGGAGCCTGGGGGGGGGGGTGCAGAAGCTTGTTGCTATTGGTTAGGGAGGATGGGAGGTGGCCATAGAGGTGGGAACAGGAGCAGCAAGAGAAGGGAATGAAATTGCAGGTAGCGGGACAGAAGAGGAAGCAGATGGTCATCAGTAGTCACTGGCTCTGTGCCAGGCACTATTCTGGCCACAGGGGATACAGCAGAGGAGTCGGCAGAGAGGGTTCCTGCTCTCTAGGATTGGGGGGTGGGTTGTGAATTGTGGTCTATGGGCCAAAACTGGGCTATTATTTTTGTACGCCTGTGAGTTAAGAATGGTTTTTACATCTTTAAGTGATTGGGGGAATCAAAAGAAGACTATTTCATGATGTGCAAAGTATATGAAATTCAAATTTCAGTATCCATAAATAAAGTTTTATTGGAACACAGCCATGCTCCGTTTACGTATGGTCTAGGGCTGCTTTCACACAACAGCCGAGTTGAGTAGTAGCAACAGAGACCATATGGTCTGGAAAGCCTAAAGTGTTTACTAGCTGGCTCTTTAGGAAAAAGAAAAAAACACACAAAACTTGTCAACCCCTGCTCTAGGAACCTACATTCTCTTTGGGGAGACAGTAAACAAGCAGATCAGTGCATTTCAGGGTGCTTCTGAGAACAAGTGCCAGCTGGCATCAGCGTTTCCTCACAGCCGGCTTCTGCCCCTGCCACCCTCCCTGGGAAAGGAAGTGCTCCATCAGGTGGGCTAACCCACAGCAGCAGAGGAGCTGGGGGCGTTGTGATCAGCCCCCTGCCTCCAAATCAAGAGCATCTAGCCCTTTTCCTAGAAGGAAAAAGTCACACTCAGTGACTTGCAAATTCCAGCACCCCCTGGATTCCCCTTCCCGTCTCCCAGATGCTATTCAAAGGAATATCATCATCACCTTTGTCATCAAGGCCTGTCACCTGTTTACCTGCCACCTGTGAGGCTCCTTTATAAAAAGTTTTTTTCTTCCATGCTACCTCCTGGAGCTCTTAAAGGGGTAAGGCATGGGTTGGGTTTGTTGTCCCCATTTCACAGATGAGGAAACTGAGACTTAGAGAAATGACCTGGTTTATCCAGAATCACACACCTTGAAATAATAGCTCGAAGAGCCAGGGTAAAAAGTAAAGGAATGTCAGCTTTGGGAAGGCCTTTGGGACTTTCTTAGCCAGGGATGGAAGAAAACTGGTGGCCTGGGGCAGAGGTGAATCAGATAAGGGCGGCAAATCCTCCGTGTGCGAGAAATAAGGCCTGCATTGTCTGGAGAGAATTTAAAAACATTAATGAAACTGGGTGTGTCTGCTTTTTATTTTCACCATGCTCTGGCAATTCTAAACAAGGCGGGTAATAAAATCCTCTTAAAGAGTTCTTTCTGTTGATCTAACTGCTAACTAATTGCTGGAATTCCTGTGAGTTTCATGAATATAATATACTAGAGGCCCAGTGCACAAAAATTCGTGCACTCGGGGTGGTCCCTCTGCCCGGCCTGCACCCTCTTGCAGTCCAGGACCCCTCAGGGGATGTCCACCTGCCAGCTTAGGCCCGCTCCCCAGGGATCTGGGACCACACAGCCCCCTCTCCTGCCAACTCTTTGGAAGCGGGGGGCACCGGGACCACCATGGCTGACCTGGCAGCGCAGGCTCGCTGGCCCCACCCCCTTGCCCACTAGTTATTCTGGCAGATTATTCCGGGAGGTTCCGCCATTCAGTCTAATTAGCATGTTAGCTCTTTATTATATAGGACTAGAGGCCAATGCACAAAATTCATGCAAAAGTAGGCCTTCCTTCCCCTGGCTGCTGGCACCGGCTTCCCTCTGGCACCTGGGACCCAGGCTGCCCTAGCAGCCCTGGCTTCATCTGGAAGGGCATCTGGTCTAATTAGCATATTGGGCTTTTATTATTATAGATTCTATAGGATAGGATATGTAAGCTTCAAATGAGGACATTTTTATCACCTTTAATAGATAACATATTCTAAATGGAAGCTAATTTGGAGAACCTGTAGTTACACAATTGGCCCCAATATATATGCCTTCAGTTGGAGAGTTCACAGCAGGCCAGAATCATTAAGCTCACTTCGGGAGGGTTCATGTCCGTCCCCATATTCCTGCGGTTACATAGCAGATCTGAAATCAACAATGATAGCCCAGTGATTGTAAAAACAAAGGAACAAAACTTGGGTTACTGCAGTTCTCTTGTTCTCCGTGCAAATCATTCTCTGGACCTTGTCAAGTTGCTTCTTTTGGAAAGGTTTCTGTGTGTGCGTGTGTGTGTGTGTGTGTGTGTTCCTTTTTGTAATAAAAAAAAAAAATGTAGCCCTAACTGGTTTGGCTCAGTGGATAGAGCGTCGGCCTGTGTACTCAAGAGTCCCAGGTTCAATTCCAGTCAAGGGCATGTACCTTGGTTACGGGCACATCCCCAGTAGGGGGTGTGCAGGAGGCAGCTGATCGATGTTTCTCAATGTTTCTAACTCTCTATCCCTCTCCTATCCTCTCTGTAAAAAGTCGATAATATATAAATAATAAAATAAATAAATAAATAATCAATAAAATATATTAAAAAATAAAGATATGCTCATTGTTAATATACATATATATAATTCCACAGGGCCAGGTCTAATATATACAATATATATATATATATATATATATATATATATATATAGGGCCAGGACTAACATGAAGTTGTTAGGCCATGTCAGTGGTCAGTGTAAGGTCAGATTCTGTCTTTCTTCAAATGTTGATATTTTTTGTTCATCATGGATATTTCTTTTTTAAAAAATATATTTTATTGTTTTGGGTTTTTTTGCAGAGAGAAAGAGAGAGGGATAGAGAGTTAGAAACATCAGTGAGAGAGAATCATCGATCAGCTGCCTCTTGCACACCCCCTATCGGGGATGTGCCCACAACCAGGGTACATGCCCTTGACCGGAATCAAACCTGGGACTTTTCTTTCTTTCTTTCTTTCTTTCTTTCTTTCTTTCTTTCTTTCTTTCTTTCTTTCTTCTTCTTCTTCTTCTTCTTCTTTAATATATTTTATTGATTTTTTTAAACGATCTTTTTTTTTTAATATATATTTTATTGATTTTGTACAGAGAGGAAGGGAGAGAGATAGAGAGTTAGAAACATCGATGAGAGAGAGTCATCAATCAGTTGCCTCTTGCACACTCCCTACTGGGGATATGCCCGCAACCAAGGTACATGCCCTTGACCGGAATCGAACCCGGGACCCTTCAGTCCCCAAGCCGACGCTCTATCCATTGAGCCAAACCGGTCTTGGCTATTTTATTGATTTTTTTTTTTACAGAAAGGAAGGGAGAGAGATAAAGAGATAGAAACGTCGATGAGAGAGAAACATTGACCAACTGCCTCTTGCACACACCCCACTGGGGATGTGCCCACAACCAATGTACATGCCATTGACCGGAATGGAACCTGGGACCCCTCAGTCCGCAGACCAACACTCTACCGCTGAGCCAAACCGGTTTCAGCATCATCATGGATATTTCTTATGCATAACTTTTTTTTCAAATTATAAGAGAAAGTTTAATTAGAAAGTTGCAGAGGTGGTAGAAGTTAGCCAATTGGGCTGCACAGTCTCAGGAAACAGGTTACAGAGGCAAAGAAGGGCCCTTGGAGTTCAGAGAGAAAGGCCAAGGAAACGGTAGGATGGAGAGGTGGTGGGGGCAGAAGGGAAAAGGTAAGGCTCCCGAGAGAAAGAACCACCTTTTTTTTTAAAATTACTTTTCACTTTAAAATAGAACATGAAAAAATAAAATAAAATATTACATGAAATGTTAATTATCTTGAATGTTGAGGTTTTTTTGGTGCCCTCTTAAGTTTTACACCCAAATCACCCTCATTAACCTCCCTCTATTAACCTCTATTGTACCCTAGTCCCATCCTTGTTCATTTAATCCTCACGGCAATCCTGTGAAGCAGGTACAATAATTACTCCCATTTTACAGATAAGAAAAGTGATGAACAGAGAGGCTAAATGACTTGTTCAAGGACACCCAGTTATTAAGTGGTAGAGCTGGCACATGAACTCCTGCTTTAGTGCCCATGCTCTTAGCCCTGCTTCACATTTATTTTGTTTGGTCCATACAGGTCACTAAATATTTCATATAACTTGCCACTACACTTAGGCTCGCATTTTGCAATGGAGTGGCAGCCTCTCTTAGATAAGACATGCTCATCATAAACCCACCACTCACCCCCTCCATCTCAGCTCCTCACCCACTCCACTTACTTGTTACCTGGCTCCTCCTGGGGGCATTTGGATTTGGACCCTAATCTGACCATTTCACAGGTGGAGGAATCCAAGTCTCAGCGAGGAAGAGGCTTACTCTACACCATAGCACTTAAAAATATAAATAAATCAATATATATATATATTGGAAGGAAGAGATAGAAATATCCATGATATCCATGATGAGAGAGAATCATGGATCAGCTGCCTCCTGCAAGGCCCTTACTAGGGATCGAGCCCACAATCCCGGCATGTACCTTTGACCAGAATCGAACCTGGGACCTTTCATTCGCAGGCTGACGCTCTATCCACTGAGGCAGACAGGCTAGGGCAGCACTTTTCTGACAAAGCTGGGCTTGAAGCCAGGCCTCACACAGCCCGTAAGTGACAGGAGACAAGTGGAAGTGACTTTACAGCTGATGGGAGCTCAGAAAGTGATTCTCACTCAGATCGAGCTAAGTCCCATTTCCTGAGCACCTCCATGGGCTGTCAGTGAGGTGGGCATTTCTAGATCCACATCTCGCGCTGTCCTCCCAACAGCTCCATGTGGTCCTCCCAACAACGCAGGCAGGTGAGTCTTGTTGTTGTTGTTGATCCTCACCTGAGGATGTTTTTGCATTGAATTTTAGAATGGAAGGAAGGAGAAGAGAGAGAAATATTGATGTGAGAGAAATACATTGGTTGCCTCCCGCAGGTGCTCCAACGGGGGCCCAGGATCAAGCCTGCCACCGAGGTACGTGCCCTGGGCCAGAATTGAACCCGGGACCCCAATGGTCTATCTACTGAGCCAAACCAGCTAGGGCTGGCAGGTTAGTCTCCATCCTGCAGATGAGAAACTGTAGCTCGGGAGGTGAGGTGGCTTTCCCAGGATCTCACTGCAAGTTTGTGGCAGGTCCGTCTAACTTCAGTTCATGAGCTCTTGACATGAGACCAGAGGAATCCCTCTCCTGTTCCCTCCCTCTCGCTCCCTCTCATTCTCCTTAGGGATTTCTTGGACTGAGGCTGGAGTCATCCAGGCGAAATCTGCACTCCTCCAGGAGGATGCTGACACAGGGCAGCCTGAGAGCCAGATGGGATTATCAAAAACACCTACAGCTGAACCCAATTTAGCTCAGTGGATAAAGCATTGGCCTGCAGACTGAAGGGTCCCAGGTTCGATTCCAGTCAAAGGCACATACCTTGGTTGTGGGCACATTACGAGTCAGGGGGTATGCAGGAGGTGGCTGATTAATGTTTCACTCTCATCAATGTTTCTAACTCTCTATCCCTCTCCTTCCCTCTCTGTAAAAAAAAAAAAAAATCAATAAAATAAAAAAAAGAAATAATAGATCATTTGTGGGTGCTAAAAACCAATAAAAAGTTGAAGGGGAATTTTATAATGATGAGAGCTGGCTAAGAGCCCTGAATCCATGGATCAATCAGTAAAAACTTTTCAATGAAATACTGTATGCCTCCAGATGTAATGTTATAATAAGTACATAGCACCATCTCTAATAGATATTCTTTTTTTCTTTTTTAAAACCTATTTTATTGATTTTTTTAAATTGATATTTTACAGAGAGGAGGAAGGGAGAGAGATAGAGAGCCAGAAACGTCGATGAGAGAGAAACATCAACCAGCTGCCTCTTGCACACCCCCTAACGGGGATGTGCCCGCAACCAATGTACATTCCCTTGACCGGAACCGAACCTGGGACCTTTAGTCCGCAGACCGACGCTCTACCACTGAGCCAAACCTAATTCAGCTCTAATAGATATTCTTGCCAAAGATATTACACCGAAGGCTAATCAGGCCTCTAGGTCTAACTTGCAGTATACCGGAAATACAAGGGACAGAGGAACAATAAACTACCCCCTCAGGAAGCCGCCAGCCCAGTCTCCCGGCACCGGAGCCTTTACAGAACACGTACTCTGATTTCTTTTACAAATAAGCAGCCTGAGTAAAGAAAGAAAAATGGAGCTGTTACAGATTAAAAGGCACTTGAAGACATACCAACTGAATGAAATGTATAAATCTTATTTGAATCCCGATTGAAACGAACCAAATTATTAAAGAAATTTGGACATAAACTAGGTATTAAATGACTTTTGGGAACTCTATTAAGTTTGTTGGGTATGATAGCTACGTTGGAAAAGGCCCCGTTAAAGATATATGATGAAATAATTTGGGTGAAATGATATAATGTCTGGGATTAGCTTTATATACTCCCGACAGGGAAAATTGGGGAGGTAGATGTGGATACTTAAGGAAGACAGGTGACTGGTGCAGGACAATGGATTATGTTCACTCTACTTCTATGTATGTTTGGAATTTTCCATAATAAAACATTTTCTTTTATTTTTTTAAAATATATTTTATTGATTTTTTTTTTTTTACAGAGAGGAAGGGAGAGAAATAGAGAGTCAGAAACATCGATGAGAGAGAATCATCGATCAGCTGTCTCCTGCACACCCCACACCGGGGATGTGCCCGCAACCAAGGCACGTGCCCTTGACCGGAATCGAACCTGGGACCCTTCAGTCTGCAGGCCAACACTCTATCCACTGAGCCAAACCAGCCTCGGCAATAATAAAACATTTTCAAAGGGTGAAAGTAATTATGAAAATTGGAACAAAGAGAAAAATAGAGATCAAGAAGTGGAAAAGTTCAAAGCTTTTTAGTATCCAAAGCAGAGAGGGAAACAAGAATCATATTAGCGCCGAGACCGGTTTGGCTCAATGGATAGAGCGTCTGCTTGGGGACTGAAGAGTCCCGGGTTCGATTCCGGTCAAGGGCATGTACCTTGGTTGCGGGCACATCCCCAGTAGGGGGTGTGCAAGAGGCAGCTGATCGATTACTCTCTCATCAATGTTTCTAACTCTTTATCTCTCTCCCTCTATGTGAAAAATCAATAAAATATATTTTTAAAAAAAAAGAATCATATTAGCCTAGAAGGGCAGTTTCATATCAACAGTCCTTTGACCCCACCCCCTCAACCCACCCCACCTCCCCACCCACCCCACCCTGCTGCATCGGAGTGGGCCCTGGGCCTATAACACTTCCTAACCAAAAGATAGAGTCCATACAACCTGGGCTGGACTCTGCGTGGGAATCACACAGTATCTGGCCAGCCCCGATGCTGTATTTATTTTCCGGGAGGTGACGAAGTTGGTCCTTCCCCTGCGGCAGGGAAAAGGTGAGCATGGGCGAACTGCTCTGTGTTAGCCACTGGGAGAGATCTCTGGCCATGAGGGACCAATGCCCAAGAAGCTAATCTTACACATATCACTGATTTCAGAGAGGGAGGGAGAGGAAGACGGGCTAGAAACAACAATGATGAGAATCATCGATCAGCTGTCCCCTGCATGCCCCGACTAGAAATAAAACTGTGGTCTCCTGGTTCATAGGTCAATGCTCAACCACTGAGCACACTGGCTGCACCTGAGGCTGATCTTGCTCTGTCTCTTCTCTACGTGAGTAAAGCAGCAATTTTTTTTCTTTTCTTTTTTTTTTTTAATATATTTTATTGATTTTGTACAGAGAGGAAGGGAGAGAGATAGTTAGAAACATCGATGAGAGAGAGTCATCAATCAGCTGCCTCTTGCACACCCCCTACTGGGGATGTGCCCACAACCAAGGTACATGCCCTTGACCGGAATCGAACTTGGGACCCTTCAGTCCCCAAGCTGACGCTCTATCCATTGAGCCAAACTGGTCTTGGCTAAAGCAGCAATTTTCAACCAGTGTGCTGGGTCAGGCCAACTGTGCGCTCCAAGAATTTTTAAAACATGCAAGACCTGACTATTTAGTCATAGGCAGTGACCTCTGGTCCCTTAGATTGTCAAATTAAAAAATGACAAGAGGTCCTAGCCGGCTTGGTTCAGTGGATAGAGCGTCGGCCTGCGAACTTGAAGGGTCCCAGGTTTGATTCCAGCCAAGGGCACATGTCTGGGTTGTGGGCTCCATCCCCAGTAGGGGGTGTGCAGGAGGCAGCTGATCAATGGTTCTCTCTCATCATTGATGCTTCTGTCTCCCTATCCCTCCCCCTTCCTCTCTAAAATCAATGACAAGCCGAAACCAGTTTGGCTCAGTGGATAGAGCGTCGGCCTGCGGACTGAAAGGTCCCAGGTTCGATTCCGGTCAAGGGCACGTACCTTGGTTGCAGGCACATCCCTGGTAGGGGGTGTGCAAGAGGCAGCTGGTCGATGACTCTCATGGATGTTTCTAACTTTCCATCTTTCTCCCTTCCTCTCTGTAAAAAATCAATAAAATATATTAAAGTCAATGACAAGAGCCAACGCAACAATAGCCATCTGGTATGAATGAAACAAAATTATACCTTTTGTTTTTTGTCAGATCTGCAAAAAAATATATATTTTTGATATGCCGCAGAATTTTAGTAATTAGGTTTTGTGTGCCATGGAGAGGGTTGCAAAGAGCTGGAGTATTATTCCATCCGGTGCTTGACTACCTGTGTTTTCCTGGGACTCAGATAACAAGATGCAATGGGTTAGAAGGTTTCAGAGACCTCTCCTGGGATTGGTAGCCGGTGCACAGTCCTCAGCTTGACACCAAGAGATTTAGAAAACCAGCAAACCAGAGAGTTTCTGGTCATGAGAGAGATTCTGGTGATAACAAAAGTCCCTCTTCACGTGGCCTACCAGATCGCCAGTGGAGAGGCCAATCGCATGTCCTAATTTGGGCTTTACTTGCAAAGACCTGGGGCTGATAGGAGGGGTAAGGGGTGGAGCTTAGAGGAAGGAGGAAACAGAGAAAGACTGGGGGAAAGGCAGGTCTTAGGTGGAAGGTTTCCGTGAGCAAAGCCGCAGAGGCGGTCATTTTCGTAAAAGCAAAACTATTATACAAAATGCATGCGAGCCCCATTGGTCTTATTTTTGCTCCCTCTTCCCCCAAAAGAAATCGATCTAACTCCAAAAAGCACTGACAGGAAGCGAAGGTCCCTGGAGGACGCTGCGAAGGGATTTTACACGGCATACCTCACAGCAAGACATCCTTTCACAATCCTCCTACGTCTTCTTTCTTCCTCCAAGCTCCACGCCCCAGACTCCTTTCCCCACAATTCCTGACCGCCCAGACCACGAGCTCCCTCCCTCCCCTCCCTCAGCACCAGCTGTTCCTGAGTGGGCCTGGGAGGACATCCCTCCGGTCCCTGCACTCCTTTTGCTCAGGTTTGTGCCTCTCCCTCCGCTCTCCTCACAGGCTCCTGAGCTAAGTCTGGGAAGCAGGAAAGGCCACGCATATTTACATGTGAGTGTTTTTGTCCTGTTGCATAGGGGAAAAGATTGGAAGGAAATACACCTCAGTGTTGGCCGCAAGCGGCCGGGAGAGCTTGGAGCCAGATACAGTTGGGCTCAGGTCCTGGCTCTGCCACTTCCTAGTTGTGTGACCTTGGTCAAGCCTCATTGGAGACGTTTCTCCAAACCTCAGATTGCTGTTCTGTGACTTGCTGAGCCTGGTGTTTGACATAGTGTCCCATAAAGTACAACTGACAAAATGAAGGCGTTGTCTCGGTTGATGGGAACATGGTGAATTTTGTCTGTATCATTATTTTTGCCTTTATCAAGATTTTAACAGATGTTTACAAATAAGCACATATTTTTATTTTTTAAGTATATTTTATTGATTTTTTTACAGAGAGGAAGAAAGAGGGATAGAAACATCGATGAGAGAGAAACATCGATCAGCTGCCTCTTGCACAACCCCTACTGGGGATGTGCCCGCAACCAAGGTACATGCCCTTGACCGGAATCGAACCTGGGACCTTTCAGTCCGCAGGCCAATGCTCTATCCATTGAGCAAACCGGTTTCGGCAGTACATATTTTTAATTTAAAATAAAACACCATGAGGATTATTATAAACAAGGCACAAACTATCAGTAGAGGACTGAATGAATTCTGGGGTACCTATATTCTGGAATATTCTAAACTTGTTAAAAAATAAGGTGTTTCTATAATGACATGAAAAATGTCCACAGTAGAGCAAGTTGCAAGATGAAATGTGTAGTGTGACCCTTTTATATGTATATTTAAATGTTAAATATATAAACTAAAGAATTGCTGGAATTCTACTCAACACCTTAGCTATCTCAGCAGTGAAGATGAGGGTTTTTCATTTTTTAAATCTATTTTTTAAGGCTTAACTTTTTAAATACGACGCATGAACTACTTTGGTGTAAAAGGAAAAATGTTGAGGAGGGAAAGACGGCAGGGAGGGTTTCCCAGGTCCCTCAGCAGAACGAGCACGGCAGGAGGCAATGCACCCCAAGACTCTCCGAGCCTCAGTCTACCTCCGCAGCGTGAGCTCCGGCCGGCTATGGGGTTGGGAGGGACCCTCAAGGTCGTGTCCTCCTGCAAAGACTGCGATTGCTCCCTCCCCCTTCCCCGCGGTGACCCCTCTGACTCTCCGCTCGGAGAGGAGGGTTTGCTGGGGCCACGGTGAGGCAGGGTTAGAAGAGGCACAGGAGCCTGCAGGTTTTTCCATACGAGGCTCTGGCCCCGGAGCCTCCCCTCCCCGGGCTGTTGGACCTGAGGATGAGGATGAGGAAGGGCCCTGGAGAGACGGAGCCTGCGGGGCCGGGCGGCCCGCCCTGCAGCGGCGGCGGGAGGAGCGCGCGGCCTCATCCCGGGGACAAGCCCGCGCAGCTCCTGGAATGTGTGTATGGGGCGGGGGGGGAAGCGCGATGACACACACCCCGGGGTCTCTGCACCGTCTACGGCCTCCAGATCCAGCCCCAGTGTTTCCTGGCGGATCCCAAGAGCCGGCCCGGAAAGCAGGCGGGGCTCCTGCCTCCCCTCCGCACTCCCCTCCCCGGCCCCTCGCGCTTGTGGGCCCCGAACCCCAGTCCAAGCCCGGGCCCGCCCTTCAGCTCTCAGGGCGGGCGGGCCCGCTCTTCCTACACCCCCTCCCCGGCCCCCTCCCCCGCCCCCGGCAGACCTGGTCCTGCCCCCGCCCGCGCCTCCCAGCCCGGTCCCCGCGGCTCCCGCTCCCGGCGCCCCGCGCGCCGCCCGCACCGCCGCGGCCCGGGAACCGGAGCCCGGGCCCCGCCCCGCGCCTGCCCGTGCCCCTGCGTGCTCCGTCCGCCCGTGGGGTCCGCGGGGCCACCCCCTGCCATCCCCACCCTAATCCACCTCCCCGGCCTGCGTTAGGGGCGGCGGGGACCATGGCGCTCGGAGGAGCCGGGAAGGTGCAGCCGCAGGAGGCGGCGGAGGCGGCGGAGCTCACGCCCCCATTCCTCCTCCCCGGCGGGCCCTTCGGGAGCCGGCCGGGCTCGGAGCCGAGGCTGAGCGGGGCGCCCCGGGAGCAGTCATGGGGTGGAGAGCAGAGCATCACGTGAGCTGGGAGCGCCCGGCCTAGAACAGGGAATCCGGGGCCCCGCGGGGTGAGCTCAGACCCTGCGGTGTGCCCGGCCCGGAGGCAGGTGACCTGACCGGGCGGGGCGGGGAGCCGGCCCGGGAGGCCCCGCCGATGGCGCGCTGCGTCCCCATCTCCCCGCTGGGACGTGGGCTCGGCTCTCTGCCGCCACCGTGTGGCGGGAGGGGAGCGGCGCCTGCCTGGCCCCCGGAGCTCCCCAGGGAAGACCCGCTTTCTGGACCCAGCGGCTCTCTAACCCGGTTCCAGGCCTGGGGTGGAGGTTGCTAAGGCGACGATGGAGCAGTCCCCGCACTACCCTCTGGCCGCGGGGAATCCTGCTCAGGACCGCGTGGGACCCTGTGGATTCCCAGCATCCGCCCCCGCCAGCTCACCGTGGTGTGGATGAGAATGATCCCTCCAACACCCAACCCACCGAAAAGCTTTAAGCACCAAAAAAAATGAATAAACAAGTAGGGAAAGACCTCTCATATTCTTGCCTCCCCGTTTTCGTGAAAATAACAGGTAACATTTGAGGAGGGCTTAATGTATGCTGGGCATTTCCTGAGGATTAATTTTTTTAGAGAGAAAGGAAAGGAGAGGCAGAGAGAGACAGACACACATCGATGGTAGAGGGAAACATTGATAGATTACTCCTTGCACCGGCCCTGCTGGGGATGGGGATATAGCCTGCAGCCTGGGAATGTGCCCTGACCACAGTGAAACTGGCAACCTTTCAGTGCCCCGGACTACACCCACACCCAGCGCCGCCAGCCAGGGCTCCTGAGTACATTGACATGCATGATGGCATTTCATCCCAACCACAATTCTCTAAAGGTAGGCACTACTATTCCTCTCTAGATGAGGAAATTAGGGTCCAGAGACGTTAAGTAACTTGTCCAAAGTCACACAGCTAGCTAAGAATTGAATTTCTAAGCCTTGGCTTTTTAAATATATATATATATATATATATATATATATATATATATATATAATTGATTTCAGAGAGGAGGGAGAGGGAGAGGGAGAGATAGAAACATCAATGATGAGAATCATTGATCAGTTGCCTGACTACCTTCTGCAGGTCCCCCTGGGGAGGGATCCCACAACCCAGGCATGTGCCCTGACCTGAATCAAACCTTGACTTCCTGGTTCATAGGTCAACTCTAACCACTGAGCCACAGCAGCCGGGCCGGTTTTTGTTTTTTTAATAGACTTTATTTTATAAACAGAAGATGCAGAGAGTTTCCATATACCACCTTGCCCACTATCAGCATCCCACACAAGAGGAGTGCATTTGTTACAATTAATGAACTTACTCTGACACCTCATTATCACCCAGAGCCTAAACTTTGCATCTCGTAAGTGTTGGCTTTTAACCACTATGCCAATCTCCTGCTCTAACTGAAGCAGCCACTTTCCTGGTGTAGAATTTTGGAGGATCTAGAATTTCTATAGCGGGGGGTGTGAGAAACGTATTCTGGGCGGGAAAGTTGTGCTAGTATTTACAGAAAAAAAAAGGCATGGAGGGATTTTCAAGGCAATTGGTGAGTTTGACTTGAGAAGAGGCCCCCAATTTTTAGCTAATAAATTGATTATCAACTTCATTCATTTGCCCTAAACAATAAAGCTAATGAAATAATGGGTTTACTGTGCAAGTTGTGTGTTTTTTGTTTTTTTTTAAAATAAATATGTACTATTTGAAAGTATCTGGTCCTATCCCACTAAAAGCACCACTAGAGACCCCGGTGGAAAAGACTCCCAGCGGGAATCAGTGAAGGCGCCCTGGATGAGGTCACTGCTGAGCCAGCTTCGTCTATGCACTAAGTAAAGGGCTTGCTGCTTTTCATACTTCTTTCTGGCTCTTCGGACCTACCAGCATCTCAGATCTCATCTTTTCTGCTTGACCATGCTTTGGTGGCTCCCTTTCTGTTCCGGATGAAGAGCAAATGCCTTAATATGGCTTGCAAAGTCCTTTGGGACCCTGGGATTGCCCCCCCCCCCCCAGGGCCCAATCAGGCTGGTGAAGAAAGGAAGGTGGGAGACAGGATTTCCTGGAGGAAGTGACATTTGAGCTGAAATCCCGCAGGTTGATGGGAGAGGGCCAGATGGTGGTGGAGGAGAGCTTTTTAGGTAGAAGGAACAGATGTGCAAAGTTCCTGAGGCAGGAACCATTGACGTGTGAGCACTTGAAAGAGGCGTGAGGCAGAGGCCGGGGAGGACTTGCAGAGGCCAGTTCCTGCCTGTTGTCCCCGGAGGCTCACTAGACCTTAATTGCTTGCCGTGCCCTATGGGGAGCTATTTAGAGTTCCAAGTAGAGGAATGACTTCTGGTTAGTTACTCACATAACAGATACTCTTTGAGCGCCTACCCTGTGCAGAAGGCTGGGGATTTTACAGTAATAAGACTCCCAGTCCCTGCCATCGGAGGTGTATAGTCTTCTTTTATACACAAAGTTATCTATGCACATGGTTTAAAGGAATAACAAGTATAAAGGTTTCTGTAAAAACAAAGCAGCCCCTCTTCCCCCATTTCCATTTTCCCAGAAACACCTGTTTTCAACTATTTTAGCTGACTAGTTATTTCCATTACTTTAAGTACCATGTTTGCCATTTTTTATGTTTCTGTTTTAAGCACTACCTCTTGGTTTTTCTACTATGGGAGATAAAGTTTTCACTCTCTTTCCCCATCACCTGCCCCACCATGAACATAATCCCCACCTCCCCGAACTGCCAACGGAATTTTGGTTAGTTTAATAGTCATCGTGGACATTGTTATATGTGAGACACGATTATTTTTTCTTTCCTATACAACTTCCTGTTTCCCCAGAGTTAATAATTGTCCTGTTTTGTCACTTAATTTTTATGTTCTCCACTCGCCACCAATTATTTAAATCTCTTCTCAAGAAGTTCATACAGTTGTGCGAGCTGGCACGGCCATGGCATACTCAGCCCAGGGCACCTTTTTTCAAAATATATTTTATTGATTTTCACAGAGAGGAAGGGAGAGGGACAGAGAGTTAGAAACATCGATGAGAGAGAAACATGGATCAGCTGCCTCCTGCACACCTTCTACTGGGGATATCCCTGCAACCAAGGTACATGCCCTTGACCGGAATCGAACCTGGAACCCTTCAGTCCACAGACTGAGGCTCTATCCACTGAGCAACACTGGTTTCGGCCAAGTCTTTATTTTATGGCCAGATTCCACGAGGCAAAGTAAGGGCATGGTCAAGATGTTTACAACATTTTCGTGGGTTCTGATCCTACACAATTACATGCACCTGAATTCTATCAAGCCCACATCACTCAGACACGAGGGGCCACCTGTTCGGACCATAGGTTCAAGCTTACAACTCTAGTTGTTGGCTCTGATTATTGGCTCTGATTGTGCTGGGAGGGCTTTGCCCTCCAAGCTGGACCTTGCACATGCCCTCTCATCAGTCTGAGGCTTGAGCCTGTCCAAAACTGCAGCAGCTCTCCACAGGGTATCTCCGGAAGTGGACATGGAGAGAGAGGTGTTTATCAGGGATCGACACCCGTGAAAGGAAGTGGGTGAAAGCAGGACTGGGCAGAGGGAGAAGTCCAAGTGCAATGAGGCCTGCCAAAGCCTCTGCCAGCCAAGCTAGCAGGGAGCTCTGGAGCAAGCGTTGCCCATCAGAATGTCCTGAGCCCACCTGACATGGCCAGGCCTTCATAGCCTGCCTGACTCAGTCACCCAGTGTAGGCTGTCCCGGGGCAGGTGTGACTGTGGGTGAGGCAGCTTTCTGCATCTGAGGCTATCCCTGAAGGGGCTGACAGCTGGAAGCGGGTCTGCTGTCCAAAAGCCCCCAGTGGGGCAGCAATCCTTTCTCTTAAAAAAAAAAAAAAATATATATATATATATATATATATATATATATATATATAATTGATTTCAGAGAGAAAGGGAGAGGGAGAGATAGAAACATCAGTGATGAGAGAGAATCATTGATTGGCTGCTTCCTGCACGCCCCCTACTGGGCATTGAGCCCACAACCCAAGAATGTGCCCTTGACCAGAATCAAACCTGGAACCTTTCGGCAAACTCATTAGTCAACAGAGCAGCAAACCATGGCTCTCCAGCTGCATGTGGCTCAGGAGCCGCAGTTTGCCGACCACTGCTCTAAGAGCTGTATCTATAAGCAATTTAGTATGAGAGATGTTTGAGATTTTGGTTTCTTTTAGGATTTTTATGGTTTCATGACTTACATTTACATCTTTTATCCATTTTAAGCTTATTCTTGTGTATGGTATAAGTTGGTGGTCTAGTTTAAATTTTTTCTTGCATGTATCTGTCCAATTTTCCCAACACCATTTATTATTATTTTTTTATTATTATTTTTTAAATATATTTTATTGATTTTTTTACAGAGAGGAAGGGAGAGAGATAGAGAGCTAGAAACGTCGATGAGAGAGAAACATCAACCAGCTGCCTCTTGCACACCCCCTACCGGGGATGTGTCCACAACCAATGTACATGCCCTTGACCGGAATCGAACCTGGGACCTTTCAGTCCGCAGACCGACGCTCTACCACTGAGCCAAACCGGTTTCGGCAATTTATTATTATTTTTTAAATGTAAAGGTTTAATATTGCAATTTTTAAAAAAATCCTCATCCTAAGATATTTTTCCATTGGTTTTCAGAGAGAGTGGGAGAGAGGGGAAAAGAGAGAGAAATATCGATGTGAGGTAAACAAATTGATGGGTTGCCTCTGCAAATGCCCTGACCAGGACCCGGGCCAGGGAGGAGTGTGCAACTGAGGTTCATGCCTTTGACCTGATTCAAACCTGGGACCCTTTAGTCCAGTGGTTTGTCATCTCTTCGAACCTCCCAGACCACCAGTTGGCAACTGCTGCTTTAGTCTGCAGGCCGACGCTCTATCCACTGAGCCCTAGCCGGTTTCGCTCAGTGGATAGAGCGTTTTATTGGAGGGACTGTCTTTACTCCATTGCATGCTCTTGCCTCCTTTGTCAAATATTGAGCGTAATGGCTGGGGTCAATTTCTGGGCTTTCAGTTCTGTTCCATTGATCTATGTGCCTGTTCTTGTGCCAGTACCAGGCTGTTTTGGTTACAGTGGCTTTGTAGTATAACTTGATATCTGGTTTTGTGACCCTTCCAACTGTGTTCTTTCTTAAGGTTGTTGCAACTATTTCGGGTCTTTTTTGGTTCCATATACATTTTTTTGTGTTTGTTGTAGATCTGTGAAATGTGCTATTGGTATTTCAATAAGGATTGCATTGAACCTGTAGATTACTTTGGGTAGTATGGACATTTTAATGATGTTAATTCTACCATCCATGAACATGGTATATTCGTCCACTTGTTTATATCTTCCTCTGTCTCTCTCACTCTCTCTCTAGTATTTTTAAATTAATTTCAGAGAGGAAGGGAGAGGGAGAGATAAAAACATCAGTGATGACAGAGAATCAGATTGGCTGCCTCCTGCACACCCCACTCTGGAGATCAAGCCCACAACCTGGGCATGTGCCCCTGACCAGAATTAAACTTGGGACCCTTCATTCCACAAGCCGATGCTCTATCCACTGAGCCAAACCTGCTAGGGCTTTTATTTTTATCAGCTAGGACTTTTAAAATATCCTATATAATAAAAGGCCAACATGTAAATTGACAAACAGCAGAATGACCGGTCGCTATGACGTGCACTGACCACCTGGAGGCAGGCACTCAATGCAGCCAGGCTCAGGGCTGGTGAGCGCAATGGAGGTGGCAGGGAGCCTCTCCCATGTCCATGGCATAACTAAGTCAGACATCTCCTGAGAGCTCCTGGACTATGAGAGGGTGCAGGCTGAGCTGAGACACACCCCCAAGTGCACAAATTTCGTGCATTGAGCCTCATATATATATATTTAAATTATTGATTTTTGAGAGGAAAGGAGGAGAGAGAGATAGAAACATCATTGATGTTTATATATATATATATAAATTATTATTTATTTATTTATTTATTTATTTATTTATTTTAAGAATTACTCTTTGCTCAGCTAAACCCTCCAGCCCTGGTGGAGGACTTAAGAGGAGATGAAGTATTTTGTTGTAATTGTTGTTAATCCTCTCCCAGAGATATTTTTCTTTTATTTTTAAAACATATATATTTTTGCTCAGCGGTAGAGCGTCAGTCTGTGGACTGAAAGGTCCCAGGTTCAATTCTGGTCAAGGGCATGTACCTTGATTGCAGGCATATCCCCGGTAGGGGGTGTGCAAGAGGCAGCTCTCAATGTTTCTAGCTCTCTATCTCTCTCCCTTCCTCTCTGTAAAAAAATCAATAAAAATACATTAAAAAAAGATATATAATTTTTATTGATTTCAGAGAGGAAGGGAAAGAGAGAGATATAGAAACATCAATGATGAGAGAGAATCATTGATGGGCTGCCCCTCGCACACCCCACACTGGAGATTGAGCCCACAACCTGGGCATGTGCCTGTGGCCGGAATCGAACCCAGGACCTTCAGTCCGCAGGCCGACACTCTGTCCCCCGAGCCAAACCAGCCAGGGCTCAACCAGCCTTTTAGGAAGCCTCAGAAAGGTGGAAGAGACTAAGATCATTTACAGAAAGGCATGGATATAGAGATAACCACCGAATAAAAATATGCCTTCCTAAACACCAATCAACTAAGGAAACATTAAAAGAAAAGAGAGAGAGAGAGAGAGAGAGAGAGAGAGAGAGAGAGAGAGAGAGAGAGAAAACTACATAAGAAGGACCAGAGAGAAAAGACTTGGAGTGCCTATAAATTTAACATAAAACAATATGCTGGGAGGGAGGTGAAAAAAGGAGAGGAAAGGAGGGGGTTTAGGAGGAGGACACCTAAAATAATGTCAACATTAAAATTTTTTAAATAAAAACAAAACAAAACAAAAAAACACAGCCAAAACCGGTTTGGCTCAGTGGATAGAGCGTCGGCCTGCGGACTGAAGGGTCCCGGGTTCGATTCTGGTCAAGGGCATGTACCTGGGTTGCGGGCACATCCCCAGTAGGGGATGTGTTTCTCTCTCATCAATGTTTCTAACTCTCTATCCCTCTCTCTTCCTCTCTGTAAAAAATCAATAAAATATATTTTAAAAAAACAAAACAAACAAACAAACAAACAAAAAAAAAAAACTAGTCCTAGCTGATTTGGCTCAGTGAATAGAGTGTTGGCCAGAGGACTGAAGGGTCCCAGGTTCAATTCCAGTCTAGGGCACATACCTCAGTTGTAGGCTCTATCCCCGGGCCTGGTCGGGGCAAATGTGGGAGACAACCAATTGATGTGTCTCTCTCACATCAATGTTTCTCTCTCTCTCACTCTCCATTCCACTCTTAAAAAAAACAACAATAGCTGAAACCGGTTTGGCTCAGTGGATAGAGCGTCGGTCTGCGGACTGGAAGGTCCCAGGTTTGATTCCGGTCAAGGGCATGTACCTTGGTTGCGGGCACATCCCCAGCAGGGAGTGTGCAGGAGGCAGCTGATCGATGATTTTCTCTCTCATCAATGTTTCTAACTCTCTGCCCTCTCTCTTCCTCTCTGTAAAAAATCAATAAAATATATTTTAAAACACACACACAAAAAAAACAGTATCACTATTATTATTTTTAAAAAAACCACACAACAATAACAGTATGATGGAATCAAAGTTAAGCAGATTTATTATTTTATGCTTCTGTAAAAGGATTGAGGAATCTCTATAACAAATTTCCAAAATATATTGTTAAATAAATAAACAAGGTAGAGAAATGTATAGTATTCTATCTTTATATAATAAAGACATGTAAAGATATAACATATTTTTATCTGTTTAAATTAAAAAATATGAAAAAATTAAGTAAAATAAAAATGGTTCCTGCCCTGGCCAGTGTGGCTCAGTTGGTCGAGCATCCTCCAGTTCACTGAAGGGTTTCTAGTTTGATTCTGGATCAGGTTTCCGGTTCCATCCTGGTCAGAGTGTATGTAGGAGGCAGCCAATTGATGTTTCTCTCTCTCTTTCTTTCTCTCTCTCTCTCACCTCCCAGAGAACAAGTCAAAGGACAGGAATAGATTTGACTATATCTTGTTTTGTAGATTAGACTTGGAAATACGTCCATATTTTACATGATTGAAATTAAACAAGCCCAGGTGATGGGGCTCTGTGATCAAGCATTGACCTATGAATCAGGAGGTCACGGTTCAATTCCAGGTCAGGGCACATGTCTGGGCTGTGGGCTCCATCCCCAGTCGGGGGCATGCAGGAGGAAGCCAATCAATGATTCTTTCATCATTAATGTTTCTATTTTTTAAAAAATATATTTTACTGATTTTTTACAGAGAGGAAGGGAAAGGGACAGAGAGCTAGAAACATTGATGAGAGAGGAACAACATGAGCTGCCTCCTGCACTCCCCCCACTGTGGATGTGCCCCCAACCAAGGTACATGCCCTTGACCGGAATCAAACCTGAGAACCCTCAGTTTCGCAGGCCGACGCTCTATCTACTGAGCCAAACTGGTCAGCGCTGATGTTTCTATGTCTCTATCTTTTTCTCCTTCTCCCCTCCTCTCTGAAATAAAAAATATAAAAGGTAAAAACTTAAACCAGTGCAAGAAATTTTTAAAAATGGAAGAATAACACAGGTTAAATTGCTCTGGCCAGTGTGGCTCAATGGTTGGAGTGTTGGGTCTTGGGCTCAATTCCAGTCAAAGGCATGTACGTGGGTTGCAAGTTCAATCCTCAGGTGTGTGTGGGAGGGAACTGACCCATGTGTCTCTCTTGCATTGATGTTTCTCTCCCTCTCTCATCCCTTCCCTTCTTCCCTCCCTTTCACTCTCTCTAAAAACCAATGGAAAAAATATCCTTGGGTGAGGACTACCAAAACAAACACCCCCCCCCAAAAAAAAAAAAAAAAACCAGGTTAACATAAATGTGTACCAAATTAGTAGCAAGTCACACAGAGAGGAGCCATGTAAGTAGGTTTAAGTCTCAGTACATTGAGCATACAGGCCCGGTCGAAAAGATTGTACTCCCAAGAACAAAAAGAACTACAAACAAAACTTTAACCTGCCTTTTGTTATTCTTTCTGATACTGTTGTATAACATGGGATAAAACCATCGAGTCTTTTGATGTTCTAATTTTATAATTCAGGATACATATGAGAACTGGGATTCTTAGCATTGAGAAAAATATACAGATGTGAGAAGAGTTCAGAAAATTTTTTGAAGTCTTGAATTTGAATAGAAAATATCAATGTGTTTTATGTTTTAAAAGGTGTTTTATCTTAAATAACATATCCCAGCTCTGTGATGTGCACCAAAAGGCTAGAAACATGACCAACTCAGCAGCAATGGGCATTGTAGAGCCTAGATTTTTGGTATCGCGATGCCATTCGCCACTAAGATAAACCAGGATGTCCCGCCCCGCACCCTCTCCCCAGAAATATTGGACTCCACATCTGGAGCAGGAAACGCACAAAGGTAAGTCAGGAACATCCTATCATACTTGATAGCAAGGAGCGAGGAAGTTAGCAAATGCAAAAGGGTGTGTCAAAAGGACTCAGAAGCCAAACTGAAGAGGCCTCCACTGGACAAAAATAAGGACAACGTGAGCATCATTAAGTTCAATAACCGCAATGAACTAAAAAACATGATAAAGTTAGTTCAGTGATCAGGATGCTAACACACTAAACACCCATCCGAGTCACTCGGTGGCGGCTAGAGGACACGGTTGAGATGGCGGGGGTGTCTGCCAGCGGCGCTGCGGGTAACAGTTCGTGATGCTGTAAATCAAGGTATGGGTGAGGAGCCGGAAAGAGACGGGAAGGTCTTTCTGCTTGGGGAAGAAGTGGCCAGTACGAGGGGGCTTACAAGGTTAGGCGAGGCCTATGGAAGAAATATGGCGATAAGAGGATTATAGACACACCTATATCTGAGATGGGCTCTGCTGGATTTGCCACAGGTGCAGCTATGGCTGAGTTGCGGCGCATTTGTGAATTTATGACTTTCCATGTCTCTATGCAAGCCATTGGCCAGGTTATAAACTCAGCTGCCAAGACCTACTACATATCAGGGGGCCTTCAGAGTGTGCCCCTTGTCCTCAGGGGGCCCAATGGGGCCTCAGCAGGCGTAGCTGCCCGACACTCACAGTGCTTTGCTGCCCGGTATGGACACTGCCCGGGTTTGAAGGCGGTCAGCCCCTGGAATGCAGAGGATGCTCAAGGACTTATTAAACCAGCCATTTGGGATAACAACCCAGTGGTGATGCCAGAACATGAATTGATGCATGGAGTTGCTTTTGAATTTCCCCAAGAAGCTCAGTCAAAAGATTTTCTGATTCCTATTGGAAAAGTCCAAATAGAAAGGCGGGGGACACAGAAAACTGTAGCTGCCCATTCAAGGCCTGTGGACACTGCGTAGAAGCTGCTACAGTGCTGTCTAAGGCGGGAATTGAATGTGAGGAGATAAATCTGCGAACCATCAGACCAATGGACATTGAAACAGTAGAAACCGGTGTCATGAAGACCAGTGACCTCGTAACTATGGAAGGAGGTTGGCCAGTTTGGAATAGGAGCTGAAATCTGTGCCAGGATCGTGGAAGGCCCTGCTGCGTTCAATTTCCCGGGTGCTCCTGCAGTCCGTGTCACCGGTGCTGATGTCCCTGTGCCTTATGCAAAGATTCTAGAAGACTACTGTGCACCTCAGGTTAAAGACATCATATGTGCAATAAAGAAAATATTAAACATCTAGTTTGGACTTTAATATCAAGTCATTGGCATTTATTTAAAATACTTGCTGACGCTACCTGGATTGAAGGGTAAGATCTTACAAATCATTAATGTTTTTGAATTGGGAAGAATGTGCTTGTAAGTGGAAAACTCCATCCTTACTGCCATAGACTCCATGCCTCTTTTTTTTTGTCTGTTACTAAAATAGCTATTTCTTCGAATAAGACTAGTGTAAAATTTTACCCTCTCACTGGAAGGACAAAGTATGAATGGCAGAGTCCTGATGGAAGATATATAGATATATATATCTTTGTATGTAAAGAGAAAAAGCATATGATCTATATTACTGTTAAGACTGTTTTGATAAGGAATAAAGGAATTCCTAACTATAAAAAAAAAAATAAAAACCCATCCACTGGTCACTTTTTAAAATATATATATATTTTATTGATTTTTTACAGAGAGGAAGGGAGAGGGATAGAAAGTCCGAAACATCGATGAGAGAGAAACATCGATCAGCCGCCTCTTGCACACCCCCTACCGGGGATGTGCCCACAACCAGAGTACATGCCCTTGATCAGAATCGAACCTGGTCAAGTGGATAGAACGCAGGCCGATGCTCTATCCACTGAGCCAAACCGGTTTCGGCCACTGGTCACTTCGGAAGATGCTAGTAAACCAACTCATTACTTTGGAAACTGGCAAAAGACTTGGGCATTTATCTTTTCCAATAAACTGTAACTGAATTCCAAATAACAGATGAGTGAAAGTTACTCTTTTATAGGCATTTCAGGTATTATATGAAGAAGGGATGGATTAATTAAAAGATCACGTTTCGCAGCCTTTGATAAATTAATGGATCTAGGCATTTAGCTTCAAAGGCTGCAACATATAAAAAGAGACAGACACGATGATTCTCCTGATGAAAACATACAACACTATAAAGTTTTGCCACTGCGTCTGAATGCAATTACATCTATCTTCTCAATGAACAGAAATACCAAGGACAGAGAGACCTGTTAAATGACGCTGCGGAGATAAAACAGCACAATCCAGACTGGGAAACGGAGATGAAGCTCAAAGAGATTCCAAGAAACATGCCAACCACTTGCATTATTACTATTTCTTAATTTTTACTAATGTATTGGGGTGACACTGGTGACTAGCATTTGTATTATTTAGAGCCTGTTTGAATTTTCAAAAGACAAAACAAGCAATTAAACTTGAGTATTTCATATTAAGGAATTAATATTAATTTTTGGGAATGCTAAATGCTATTGTAATTGTTTTTTATATATACATATATTTATTTCAGACAGGGAGAGTGAGAGGTAGAAACATCAATGATGAGAATCATTGATCAGCTGCCTCCCGCACGCCCCCTATTGGGGATTGAGCCCACAATCCGGGAACGTACCCTTGACTAGAATGGAACCCGGGACCTTTCAGTCTGCACGCTGATGCTCTATCCACTGAGCCAAACCAGCTAGGGCTGTAATTGTTTTTTAAAAGTCCATATGTAGTCCTAGCCGGGTAGCTCAGTTGGTTAGAGCATTGCCCCAATACACCAAGGTTGTGGGTTCAATCTCCGGTCAGGGCACATGTAAGAGGCAACCAATGAATGCATAAATAAGTGGGACAAATTAATGTCTCTCTCAAATCAATAAAAAACAAGAAAGTTGACATATATATAAACATTTATGGATGAAATATAGCAGGTTAAAGGTTTGCCTGGCCTATGTGGCTCAGTGGTTGAGCATCCACCTATAAACCAGGTCAGTGTTTGATATTTTTTTAATTGATTTCAGAGAGGTAGAGATAGAAACATCAATGCTGACAGAGAATCATTGATAGGCTGCCTCCTGCATGCTCCCTGGGATTGAACCCACAGACAACCTGGGCACATGCTCTTGACCACAGTCGAATCTGGGACCCTTCTGTCCACAGCCTGATACTCTATCTACTGAGCCAAACCAGCTGGGGCAATAAAAATATTTTTAAAAAATTAAACGTTGGCCATGAGTTGATAATTGCTGAGGCTGTGATAGATACCTGGAGGTTCATTATATTCTTTTACACATACTTGAAATTTTCCATGAAAAATTCCCCCCCTGCCGAAACCGGTTTAGCTCAATGGATAGAGCGTCGGCTTGGGGACTGAAAGGTCGCAGGTTTGATTCCGGTCAAGAGCATGTACCTTGGTTGCGGGAATATCCCCAGTAGGGTGTGTGCAAGAGGAGCTGATCGATGACTCTCTCTCATCGATGTTTCTAACTCTCTCTCTCTCCCTTCCTCTCTGTACAAAATCAATAAAATATTTTTAAAAGAAAAAGAAAAAAAAAATTCCCCCCCCTAAGTCAGCATGATTTAGGCATTCACTAGAAATGTGTGATCGCGAAAAACAAGATATCTAGGGTAACTTTCAGGTTTCTTGCTTGAGGGATGGAATGGTGCTGAGGAGTGAGGATATTTTTTCCATTTATTTTTGGGAGTGGGAGGGAGGAAGAGAGAAACATTGATGTGAGAGAAACACATCAATTGGTTGCCTCCTGCTTGCATCTAGACCAGGGTTGGAGAATTGAACCTGCAACTGAGGTATGTGCCCTTGACCAAAATCAAACACAGGACCCTTCACTCTGAGTGCTGTTGCTCTAACCACTGGGCAAACTGACTAGGGCAATAGTGGTGCTTTTTACTAGATCTAGGAGAGCAGGGGGGTGAGTTTGTGAACAAGATGGGTCCCATTTTGGTCGCGTTAAATTTGGTGCTGAGGCACATTTGCATGGGACTGCACAGGCTGGTAGAAATACTGAACTCAAGACGTGGGCAGATGAAAATGTGTCACTGAGTGACCTCACAGGGAGGAACTGTAAAAAAGGGATCTCAAAGGGATTTGAGGAAGGATCACAGAGCCTAGAACTAGACGGATATGTCTTAGAAAGTGGAAGGCCCAGAAAACAGTCTAGAACAGTTTTTTTGTTTTTTAATACTTTACTTTTATTGGTTTCAGAGAGGAAGAGAAACACGATGAGAATCTGATAGGCTGCCCCCTGCACACCCCTACTGGGAGCAAGCTCACATTAGAACCCTCATATATCGCTGGTGGAAATGTAAAATGTGGGAAAATGGCCTGGAAGTTTCTCAAAATTTAAACACAGAGGTACTCTATGACCCAGCAATTCCACTCTGAGGTCTATGACCACAAGAATTGAAAGTAAGTCCACATGAAAATTCTATGTAATACTCATAGTATTTATAAATGCCCCAAAAAGTGGAAATGATGCAAATGTTCACCACCAACTCAGTGGTCGGCAAACTGCGGCTCGTGAGCCACATGCAGCTCCTTGGCCCCTTGCGTGTGGCTCTTCCACAGAGTACCACGTGCAGGGGCGCACATACAGTGCGATTGAAACTTCGTGGCCCATGCGCAGAAGTCAGTTTTTGAAGAGGTATGAGAACACTCAAAGGGCCAAAGAGCCGCGGTTTGCCGACCACTATTCTATCCAGTGAGCCAAACCAGCTAGGCAAGTGACTTATATTTAAAAAAAAAAAAAAAAGTATTTTATTGATTTTTGTACAGAGAGGAAGGGAGAGAGATAAGAGAGTTAGAAACATCGATGAGAGAGAGTCATCGATCAGCTGCCTCTTGCACACCCCCCACTGGGGATATGCCAGCAACCAAGGTACATGCCCTTGACTGGAATCGAACCCGGGGCCCTTCAGTCCCCAAGCCGACGCTCTATCCATTGAGCCAAACCGGTCCCGGCAGTGACTTACTTTTTGTATGGGAATTCTTTTTGGAGTGGTGAAAATATCCTGGAATTAGTGGTGATACTAAAAACCATTCAACTGTATGCTTTAAAATAGTGGATTTTATGGTGTGAATTATACAGCTCCGTTTTAAGAAATTGTGGGGCTTGTGCGCAGCAGTGGTAATGCTGCAGGGGAGACAGCACGGGAGCCAAGCATGGCAGGAAGCTGTCCACTGTTAGCGTTAAGACAGCCCCTTCCCCTCTTGTCCAACATCTGTCCCTCCTCCCTTCAGTTCCAATAGTCTGCCCTGATCACACTGGAGTTTTGTCCTCTCTTGCCATGATTGGGTTAGTACACAGGCAACTCAGCTCTGCCTAGTGAAACTTGGGTGGCTGAGGGGCCTGTGGGAAATTTTGTAAAAAAAGATTTTTTTTTTTAAGATAAATTCTTTTTTTAAAAATATATATTTTATTGATTTTTTTTAAATATATATATTTAAATATATTTTATTGATTTTTGTACAGAGAGGAAGGGAGAGAGATACAGAGTTAGAAACATCGATGAAAGAGAGTCATCGATCAGCTGCCTCTTGCACACCCCCTACTGGGGATGTGCCCGCAACCAAGGTACACGCCTTTGACTGGAATCGAACCCGGGACCTTTCAGTCCCCAAGCCGACACTCTATCCATTGAGCCAAACCGGTTTCGGCTATTTTATTGATTTTTTACAGAGAGGAAGAGAGAGGGATAGAGAGATAGAAACATCGAGAGAGAATCATCAACCAGCTGCCTCTTGCACACCCCCCACTGGAGATGTGCCCACAACCAAGGTACATGCCCTTGACCGGAATCGAACCCGGGACCTTTCAATCTGCAGGCTAATGCTCTATCCACTTAGCCAAACCGGTTTCGGCATGATTTTTAAAATTGCTTTTTAGGGAGGGAGAAAACATCGATGGGCCATGGGGCATGGCCCTGAAGGGGAACTAAACCAGCACCCTTTCCATGCAGGAAGACCCCCCATGGACCACCCCAGCCAGGGTTCATTCCTTTTTAAAATATATATATATTTTATTGACTTTTTTACAGAGAGGGAGAGAGAGTTAGAAATATTAGTCAGCTGCCTCTTGCACACCCCCCACTGGGGATGTGCCTGCAACCAAGGTACATGCCCTTGACCGGAACTGAACCCGGGACCCTTCAGTCCGCAGGCTGATGCTATATTCACGGAGCCAAACCGGTTTCGGCTTCACTATTCTTGAAAGAGAAAAATGGGAAAGAAATCTGCCTCTGGACATTTTTGACAAGCTGAGGCCTGAAGCAGAGCTTGCTGAGGTGGGTGGACTTACTGAGGGCAGCAGAGGACAAAGGTTGTAAAAAACCTAGAACAGCCCTACCTTGTCTTGAGACAAATCCTCCTTAAGCCCGTCACGCCCCACCCCAAAGCATCCGAATGTAGTAACTGGTGATTCTTCCGGAGATACAAGAGTGGGCTTGAGACTGGACGGAGGGGAGGGAGTCCACGTGGACATTTTCCTTTCTATGACCAGACTTTGTTCAGGTCGGGGCTGGCACTGAGCATACTATGATGGCTGACTTAAATATCCTTACTGTATTTCGTGTCTGGTTTCTTGGTTTTTAAACCTAGGTTCTCTTGTGATCCACAGCCAGTCAATCAGTAAACATTTCCCAGGAAGTAAAAACAACAAAAAGTGAAGCTCCGCCCAGCGCCCTGGCTCAGTGGATGAATGTCAGTTTGATTCCCCATCAGGCCACATGCCTGAGTTGTGGGCTCAATCCTGTGGGGAGCGTGCAGGAGGCAGCTGACCAATGATCTCTCTCATTGTTGATGTTTCTCTCTTTTCCCCTCTGAAACCAATAAAAATGTATATTAAAAAAAAAAAAAAAAACCCACTAAGCTCACCCTACCCATCCTAATTTCTAGGCAACAGAAAGAGGGTTTCTCACGAGTTTAATCTCAGCCAATTATAAGTGTTTCTTAATTACACAATGAGGGTAATCTATGTAGGATTGACCTAAACATTAGATGAGCACATGGCAGAGCTTCTAACAGTCCACAGGCTCACATTTTACTGAATCTGAATTCCTACAAATATTTAATAAAGTAACCCCATTCCCTCAAACCCTGCAACTTCTGCTCGAATACCAAGCTATTGAACCCCTACTCCTAACAGCTGTAATGGGTCCACTCTGGAAGATGCCACCCCCTGCCACCAAATAAAATTATTATATTGCCGAAACCGGTTTGGCTCAGTGGATAGAGCGTCAGTCTGCGGACTGAAAGGTCCCGGGTTCGATTCCGGTCAAGGGCATGTACCTTGGTTGCAGGCACATCCCCGGTAGGGGGTGTGTAGGAGGCAGCTGGTCAATGTTTCTCTCTCATGTTTCTAGCTCTGTCCCTCTCCCTTCCTCTCTGTAAAAAAACCAATAAAATATATCAAAAAACTTAATCATTCCAACCTGAAACTATTTCAAGAATGAAGGCAAATGGCTGGAAATTACTTAAGTGGACAAATTATACTTTATACAAAAGGGGCCTTCCAAGGAGAAGTCAGGCATTTTTGACACAATTGGGGGGTTTGAAGCCAGACTACTCATGAGATGTGCACATAACCGCTTGCTCTTCAGATGTGCACATAACCCGGAACAAGTTTCTTCATCCAAGCCCGTTTCCTCATCCATAAAAATGGTGGTTAACTTACATTACACAATTGTCCCAAGACTGAAGATCAGATAGAAACCTACCAAGGAAGGGCTTCACTGGTATGAGTTTTGACTAAGCAGATAAACACCCCCCCCCATGGAAACGTACTTTTTTTTTGTAATGTTCAACTTACTTAATTCCTTCAAAAAAAATATTAGTGATTTGTGATGAATTTATTCCAAGTTCCATTTCCTGACAGATGAACTCCCTATTTCCCTGGAGGAAAGGGGTTCTTTGCAGAATCTCCGAACTAAAGCAATCCAAGTCTCTGTTAATGGCTTCCTTGCAGGAGCTCCAGGTCACCAGTGACAAGAGTTTAATCAATTCATGGAAGACGTGCAGGTCTGCTGAAAAGCAGGCTGCCTTCTGCCTTCGTCTTATGGTCAAATGTATACAGACAGAGAGCACTTTCTCCTGACACAGGACTATAGCTGGATCTCTTAATGTTAATTTTACAGGGATTTTAAGCGTTAACGGTAGAGTTATTTTGCTGTTAACTACCAGGCTGAAATCTTACATCTACCAAAAAAGTACACTGCGCGACCAAGCACAAAAACCACTGTCTACTTCCTTCTTCTGGCATCTTTTCTAACTCCACCTCACACTGTATTCTGTCAACAGTACAGCACTGTTCACTCTTACAGACGGGACTGTACGTGGAGCCTTTACACCACACCAGAACGGTCCTGTCCTCAGACTTGGGAAAAGATTAGAGGCAGCATTCCAAGCCAAACTGTATCCAGCTTTATTAAAGATACTTTTCATAAACAATCATGGTATTTCAGGCAGGACAATGGGCAGACAATCGTTAACAGTATACAACAATTTTCAAACTCCCTTCTTCAATGAACTACCAAAATCAGAAAGCCACTATAAAACCCAATGAAGTCTTCATCTGATGCTCTGAGCAGGGAAAGTTTAGAGTGAGGGTTGACATTTCACATTAAGCATGTTGTTTGACAACTTTTCACAAGCCGACCCTGACTTTCAGGAAATGAAATGAAAATGGCCGAGAAGATCAATCTGTAGATCCACAATCTAAAAAGGAACTGCCGCTCTTTTGAGGAATGCCATCTCAGTGGTGACACTGGACAGTCCAGGTTGCACAACATACTGGAAATCAATTTTTTTGGGTCAGGTCCCAATAGGTCTCTGGGCTTAAGACAGCCAAAGTCTATGCTTAAAGTGGAGAGGGAGAAAAGGACATAAAAACGAATTTTAGTTTTTCCACACGACAAAGTGTTTGTGCCAAGATGGCTAATGTGTGTCAACATCCAGAGATCCCTCCTCCCGGGAACCAAGAGGAAGTTTCTCAAAACTAGAAGGGAAAGGTATTCCCCCCCATGTCAGTCCAGCTTTGGAGACATTCTATTAGTACTATGTGTCCTTCCCCCCAAAAATAACAATGAAGTGTTCTGTGTGCTAACAACATAGCTTAAAAAAAAAAAAAAAAAAAAAAAAAAAAAAAAAAAAAAAGTAAAACAAAATTCTGCATTTTTATAAAACTTGATAAAAAATAGTATTTCAAACTGTACAGTCACCAGAAATACACAGTTATCAAAAATGCACACACTTCACTTGGCATCTCCAGCACCTTCAGCTTTCTGTGCCTAAAAGAAAAATAAAATAGACAGATTAGTACAGCACTTAAAGAGTTTGAGACTATCTTCACTCATGTCCCATATATAACATTATTTTGCTCTTGGGCCAGCCAAAGTCGGTTTGGCTCAGTGGATAGAGCATTGGTCTGCGGACTGAGGGGTCCCAGGTTTGATTCCGGTCAAGGGCATGTACATTGGTTGCGGGCACATCCCCGGTGGGGCGTGTGCAGGAGGCAGCTGGTCGATTTTCTCTCTCATCGACATTTCTAGCTCTCTATCTCTCTCCCTTCCTCTCTGTAAAAAATCAATAAAATATATTAAAAACAAAAACAAACAAACAAAAAAACCCTGAGACTTAGTACTTCTGAGAATGAATTGGTAGGAAACTTTGCTAAAATCAGGGTAGGGAACAAATCAGCATCAGACCTGAGGTTATTCCCAGCTTCAAAACTCTATAGGGTAGCAAAAGCATGACACCTAATAGGACAAAAATCAGTACCACAGTGCCCTTTATTGAATAGCAGACTCCAGGAATCCAGGATTTAAGCGAATAGGAAATCACAAGCAAATTCTAATTGAAAGATATACTTGGAATGATGTAGATGCAGGAAAAAGGCAACTAAGACCTCTTGGGCTCAGTAAACAATCCAATGAGCAAGGCTTTGCAAAAAGGGAGGTAGCAGTTGTACCTGGTCTGTTTTGGCATCTCCATTTTCTGCAGGATTATTCCCATCTTTGCCAGCATCAGCTTTCCCCTTTTTCCCTTTCGGTACCTTCTCTCCCTTCTAAAAGAAGGGAGAAAGAAAAAAGCTGTTTCTCCTAACTTCGTATTACCACTGTGTGGCCTAGAAGGTTCTGTACAAGGCAGGATTATTTATTAAAGATAACATACAAACTAATAAACCCTCTCTCACTGAGAACACTGGTCAAAACTAGGCCAAATGATCTATAATTTTCTGTGGTCCTAAGTATACAGAATTTTTTTTTATCTGAGTATAAGTAATAGGGTAGAATAAGATAGCTTAAAACTTCGATGTTAAATACTGAAGATGTGCAATTTCCTCTAACTAATGATAGTTCTTTTATACAAATCTCAGGGATAAGTCAAGCTATCAAAACAATTCAGAATACCTAAACGGAGTCACCACTATGCTGCATTTAGATACTGAAGGACAGTCCTCATTCTGTGAAAGTGAACAATTAGGGCATAATTATAAGGCCCAGGCCTGTTAACTTTGTCATATCTCAACTTTGTGCCAACAGATGAAGCTGTTATATATAGCAACCCCCCGTAAACATGAAATCCCGCTCAGCCTTTAAGACTCCTACAAACACCTTGTCCCCAGTCCCACTCACCTTTGCAGGGGCCTTTTTAGGCTTGGGCTCTGGCTTTGGGGGAGCAGGTTTCTTTTATTTGGAGGAGAGAGGGGAAGACAACATCAGTATGATGAGCCAAAGAAAAACAACCACCAAATCATAGTCGCACCGAATTAGAGATCTTCCATACTTCATAAAGATTTTGTGGCCGACTTCCCATGAAAATTTCCAATCTTCAGAAACCCACTCAAGTAACAATCAGGAGTGTTCCACGTTGACAATCAGCCATGATAATTTCCTAGCCAGTGAATCTCAAATGGGTGAGAGTCCACAGTGTAGCAGCAGCTCATTAAAACCAGCCACTGACTATCACTCATGGGAAGCTAGTTTCAGGAATAAATGTGAAAATTTTAAAGCAGATATACTTACAGCTGATAACCTGGCAGATCTTCTCTGTGGCTATTTAAAAAAATAGAAAACGAGTAAGTTAGAAATAAAATAGTCCAACCACTTAAAAATAAAATAAAAATCTTAATGCCAATCTGTTCTAGGCTATAGGATGTGAAGAGAACTTGGGCAAATTCAGGAATAAGGGTATGATTAATTAGCACCAGAGGAACCCAAAGCTTTGTAAGACTCCAAAAGAAAATAAACAAGACTTACTTCGTCCTTCACCTTGGCTTTATCTCCTTTAGCATCCCCTTCAGCCTATGAGAAACAAAAGAGAAACTCAGAAACCTGCAGCCTCCGAGGCAATTTTTAATGACTCACTAAGCTTAACCCAGTCCTCCAAAGGAAAGAAAAGTAGTCTTGCACATAACTTCCGTAGGATATACAAATCGTCTTTTAGCACCCGTGCCCCCTATGCAAATACCCGAAGAGCTTAGAAACTGTGGGCGTGCTCATCTGTGTACACATCATGCCAAATCCAGCCCAAAGCTCGCAGGGTGCCGGAACCTCAGCCTCCCAGTCTCCGCCAAGTGGCCCGAGGGAGACGCGCTAGGCTGGAGGAGGAGGGCAGCGCAGGGCAGCGCAGCCTGCGCCACCGCACCAGGCAGAGGCAGCAGCAGAAGCAACAGCTGCAGCTGGTGCAAACAAACCCGCTCGGAGGCGGGGCCCGGGCGCCGTTGCCATGGCAGCCGTCGAGGGCGGGAGCCGTGAGGCTCGCGCGCAGCCCCGGGAATTCGTGGGCGGCAGCGTAGCGAGTCCCGCGCGCCCGGCGTGGGAGGGGGCGGGGCCACACCGCGAAGCCCCGCCCCCTCCCGGCGGCGGTTTTTTTGGCGGCAGCGCGTCACCCCGCCCGCCAAGCCCAAGCACCGCCTTCCCGCCTTTTCGGGTTTGAATTGCCCGCCCGCGGGGAGGGGGGGTCCGCTGGGGGAGGGGGCGCGGGGCGGGCACGTCTAGCCCGAGGGGAGCGGGGTAAACAGCCACCAACATGGCTCCTCCTGCCGCGGCCGCCGCTCCTCCAATATGGCCTCTGGCGCCCGCGGGCAGCCGAGACGCGCAGGGTTACCCGGGGCCGCTGACACCGGCTCGCGAGCCGGCGGTGGGGGCAGAGCTGCTCCGGCCCCGCGCCGATCCTCGCGCCCGAAGCCAGGCAGGCGGCGGCGGCAGCGGCGGAGGCGGAGGCGGCGGCGGCGGCGGCAGCCCGGCGCCCGGGGCCCTCGCGCCACGTACCTTTCTCTTGGGCATGATGGCGACGGCGGCGGGACGTCCGAGCGGGACGCAGGGATGCAGCAGCGCGCGGGCCTCGCTCGGTCCGGGGGTCGATCTCGTCTCCTCACACTGCTAGGGCTCCGGGGGGTTTATAAAGTTTTTATAGCGCTGGGAGCCCCGGACCGGTTAGAACCGGATTTCACCTCCCGCCGCCGCTCATTGGCCCAGCTGGGGTCACGTGGGCGGGGTTTAAACTCACCTCCTCTGGAGGGAGTGAGGAGGGGGGTCTGGGGGGAGGGCGCGGAGACGGCGGCGCGCTTTGGGGGTGGGGGCGCAGGGGAGGCGCGCGGAGAAGGCAGTAAATGGGGGGGGGGGGGAGCCCGCGGGCTCTGGATTTCGGCATCTCAAGAGCCGGCTTTTGCAAACTACCAAGTTCCTTCCACCTTATGCAACCGAGCTGCCCACTTCTCCAAGCTGCGCGACACTCAGCCATCGCCGCCGCTGTCCTTCCTGTTCCTGCTGGGGCCCAGAAGAAGGGTTTTCAAGGCCTGGCCGCGCCGCCGGGGGCGGGAGAAAGCGCGCGGCGGGAGGCACGGGCTGCAGTTCCCAGGCCAGAGCTGACGCCGAAGTGGGAGAGAGCGGGGGCCAGCTTGGCGCAGCCGGACGTGCATCCTTCCAAGATGCCACCCGGGGGAAGCTGCCGTGCCTCACCTGGAAGTCAGCCCGACAGGGGCCTGGAAGGTGGAGCGGGACTTCGTAGGGAGACTACACGGAGAGGTTACTTTCGGGTGCCGAGGGGCAGGTGGGAGCTGTCCTTTCAGCACCCGTTGCCCGGCAGCCTCCCCAAATATGCACGAAGCCCCCCGCCAAAGCCTCGGGCTGCTCCTAGAGGTTCCAGTTTCCCGACCTCAGGACCCTGTCACCGAGTGATGGAGATCCGCCGCCTGCCTACCAGCTCTCCCCTCCCCCTACGCTCCACCCGCTTCGGAGACAGCAAGCTCAGCTGCCCCCACCCGACGCGGCCACCAAGCCTGGGCGCTGCAAACGCAGCTGGCGAAATCCCTCCTTCCACACTGGCAGGCTGGCTTCCTTTCACTTGCGCGAGGAAAAGGAGGGTGGAGGAAAGCGTCCCGCGATTAGGAAACAAGTAGAGGAACAGGTGGTGTGATGGCAAAAGGGTTCTTCCATTGGCTCCCTTACCCCACACGCCCCCAAAAGCTAAGGATCCTGGAGATAGCCAGGTGCACCTGAGGGAAGGTAGACAATTGCAGCAGCAAAACAAGGTTTATCTTCTGTCACAATCTTAGCGAACAAGTTTTACATCTAAGAGTTCTTCAATTCCTATGTGACACCAGGGGAACACAAGAACACGATCAATATCCTCAAGTGGGGGCTTAGCTCACGGGTGGGAGGATATTTAAATAGGTCCCACCTAGTTTATTGAGGCGAGGGTTGAAGCTGGTTGGTACAAACGTCTGTAGGAAGCAACCACAATTCGGCCACATCAACTATCTGCATCCCCCGTTCCTGGGCGGCAGAGGCCCCAGTCTCTTCTTTCCACCTCTCCAGTGCTCCTGGGGCATCCCCTGCCCATCCCACTCTGCGTACCTTTCCCAGAATGCAGGGCCTCAGGCCAGAGAGAGATACCGGCCCCATTAATCACTTCTGCACCCCAATCATATTAGGGAAAACCCAGAAGAGACAAGCCTCGGCCATGCTCACAGGGCAGGTTCCGCTTGCCGCCTCCAGTCCCATTCCCTTAATTGTAGGGCTCTGCGTTATAGCCCCATAATTCATGCCTCCCTGATTAAGGCTGTCAACTGCCCCATTGTAAAGAGGCAAAATGCACAGCACCTGCTCTCTGGGAACCCTGTGCCAGGTGTGAGGGAGGCTTGCCAAAGGGTGCATCAATCCAATTCTCAATCACAGTGTCTGCCATTTAAACTTGAATCTCTTGTACCAGGTCTTTAGGCGGAGGAAGGCGGGAAGACTAGAGTATAGGGAAGTCAGGGGTTAGAGAGTATACTGGCAGCACTGCTTGCAAGACCCCAACCCTCCCCTAGAAGGAGGTGGAGAAACAGCTTGCAGAAAGTAAGATGGGAAGACCGGAGCAGCCGTTGGATGGTATTCTGGCTGGTGCTGGCTGCTCGGGGGCACCTGAGGCAGAGGTTGCTCTTCAAAGGCACGAATCCTCTCCGCACCTCTGCAGCGAGGCCTGGCGGGAGGTAAGCGAAAGGACACAGCTCTCGACTCAACCCTCTTCTTCCTTGTGGGCAGCCATGCCCTCGCAAGCTGACACTCTGACATGCTAAGAATAGATGGTCTCAGGGCCTACTTAGGAAGCCAGGTCTCAAAAGACAGGAGGTGGGAGAGAGTGTGAGGTGGTGAGGGCAGGAGGCAGTCATTTGGGAAGTGGCTCTTTCTGTGTTCTTGGCTCTGATGTGTTCCAGGCAAGAGGCCTGTGCTGGACTAGATTCACCAGGGCCTACAAGGCCTTCTTTTACCCTGGAGCCTGGCCCCGAGCCCTGCAGCAGGAGGAAAGCTTGTGTGGGCTGAGTCGACAATAGGTAATTGGATTGTAATCACCCGCCAAGCTTCTGTGCCATTGGGGGCGCTGAGCCTTTCAGTGAGCAATCAGCACTGCGTGGTGGGAGGGGGTAGAGATTCAATAGCAAATCCCAGGTGGAGAGCCAAGGGGGAGGACCAGCAGATGGGCAAATTTTCTTTCCATCTCTCCTCCTTGCCCAAATGACACCGGCTGCCCATTAGCTATTTACCAGCAGATCTGAGGTGGAGCCAAATCTTTTGTGAAAGTCGGATGGAAAGCTAAGATGGATGGGTAAAGGGTGAGGGTCTGGGGAGACCTCTTCCCCACAATTGGGTGTTGAAGGATGTGCTGGGAGGGGAGGAGGGGGGAGAGGGGAGTGCATCTAGTAGCACAGGTAGAGGTGGCAAAGGCGGAAGGAGCAGGCAGCAGAAGACCTGGCGCTCCCTGCTCTCCAAACCTATTGGTGGTGAGAGCTGCATTTAGTGTATTTGTTGGAGACTCATCCTCAACTCTCCCAAGGGGCCACTGTCCCAGGCAACCCAAAGGTATCTATGGCCACCGTCAACTGGGCTCCCTGCCAAGCAAAAGGAGCACAATTCATCAGGAGGGAGGTGCCCTTCGAGAAAAGAAAGGGGAGAGGGGCCCTAGAGGTGGAGGGCAGGGCCAAGTAGCAGGAGGCCAGCCTCACTCAGGCTGATGCAGTGCCCAGACGTGCCAGCCAATCAGCCCGCTTGAGTTCCAAGGCCTGCAGGAAACCTTGGACTCGCTCTTCCCGTCTGGCTGAGAGTTTGTGCAAGCGTGTCCTTCGGAGCTGGGCGTCCCCACTGGCCGGGAGCCCCTCTTGCAGCAGCTGCTCTGTCACTGCAGCCTGGTCCCTCTCCAGCTGCTGCCTCTTCCGCTCCTCTGCATACATGTCTCGGGCCTTCTGCTAAAGAGAAGTGGGAGTTGGGGGAGATCACTGGGAAGATCATTTTTAGGTGTGGGTGGGGCACAGGGCAGGCCAAGTTAGGTAGAACAGTGGGGAAGTTGTACCAGATTGGGAAGGTTAGGCAATAGGTGTGTGCTGGTGGTGACCATGTTGTGCAGGGAGGAGATGGAAGTTCTGGGTCCATCTTGGTTTGTTTTGGGTGGAAGCATCTGTATTTCTTGAAATTCTCAGGTTTGCACTCAGAGAACCAGAAAATATGGATGGATCTGATTTCTGGTTTCCCCAGCTAGCTTTGTGGCTTTGATTAAATCCTCTCCTAACCTCATTTCTTCATCTGTAAAGTGGGGGTTGTGCCTACCTTGAAGAGTGCTTTTAAGGATTAGAGCTAATATATGCAAAACTCTTTCTAGCATATTAGCAGGCTTTCTAACAGCAATTTTACTGTTATTACTATCTGTTCTCTACTGTAAGGAAGGTTCTATTTCCTGCTTGGAGCTTATCCATGGCGTCATTTCCCTTTGGTCTCCCAGGTCACCCTAAGGGTGTCATTCTCCTAATTCTTTTTAAAAAAATATATTTTATTGATTTTGTACAGAGAGGAAAGGAGAGAGATAGAGTTAGAAACATTGATGAGAGAGAGTCATCGATCAGCTGCCTCTTGCACACCCCCTACTGGGGATATGCCCGCAACCAAGGTATATGCCCTTGACCGGAATCGACCCGGGACCTTTCAGTCCCCAAGCCGGTGCTCTATCCACTGAGCCAAACCGGTTTTGGCTCATTCTCCTAATTCTTTTTTTTTTTTTTTTTTGCCACAGACCTGCCGCAGGCGAGCCTTTCTTGGTATCTGAAGTTCTCTCCCAGGGGCTCCCTTTGAGCTCATTCTCCTAATTCTTTAAGCTGTTTTTTCAGAGTTGGGTTCCAGACTTGCCTACTGTATAGGGACCAGCTGATTCTTCCAGCACTCTTAAGCCACTTATTGACTTCTGCCCAGTAGAGTAAGTATTAATGTCCATAGTCCACAATCTACTTTTCCTGTTAGGAAATAAGCTCCTGGAACTTGCTCTGACATCAGGTAGGTGATCATACTCACAGCAGCACTTCTTACACCCTGTGTGTGTCTCCAAATAAATCACAAACTCTTAGAGGCAGAAACGGTGGCTTTTTCTCTGGCACTTGGGGCATCCTGTATGTGTGAAATACTCAACTGACTGATCATGTGATCCCAAGAGGGCACGGAGGATGGCTGTGGGGAGGGGGAAATCCCTTTGGAGCAGAACTAAGACCCTCTGTTCCTCACTGATGCACTCCGCTCCTGCCACTTTAACGGGCTGTACCTCATGCCAAAGCCAAGTGAGAAACTGCTTTGCTGCCAACTTAGTATCCTATACTCTGGTAACCCTTATCACATAACTCCATTGTATATTACTGTGTTTTTGTACATGTCTCTGTGCTACTCAGCCTGTAAACATCTGGACTGCTGAATTCATCCTTAAAGGAATATAGTTAAACCTCAGTTCTCCAACGTCTCCCACCTCGAATAATTTGTTCATGAAAGAAATGTCTTGGTTGTTGAACAAAACTTGGATTTCAATCTGACAGCCCTTTCATGCTAACACCTGTATGATCACTCAGTTTTCTTATGCAACAAACAAAGGAGAGAATTCAAGAGTATGAGTCAGTTTACCACTAAACCTCCTGTTAGGAAATTGTGCTGTCAATATTTTCATATCTTTTTGCTTTTGTTGCTGCTTATTATTATTAAATACATAGTGAATCACCATGGGTCCTAAGAAGTTTAGTGATAGCAGCAATGTGAAAAAGAAACTTGTGAGAGCAATGATAGAGCTTAAAAAAGGAAGTAAGCCTGGCTAGTGTGGCTCAGTGATTGAATGTAGACCCATAAACCAAGAAGTCACTGGTTTGATTCCCCGTCAGGGCACATGCCCAGATTAGGGGACAGATCCCTAGTAGGGGGTGTACAGGTGGCAACTGATCGATGTTGATGTTTCCGTTTCACGGATGTTTCTATCTCTCTCTCTTCCTTCCTCTCCCTCTAAGATCAATAAAAACATATTTAAAAAAGAAAAGAAGTAATTGCAAAGTATGTTAGAGGTATCCCCATGTCTAATATGGCTCCTGATTTTGGCATGGCAAAATTGACAATTAGAACAATTTTAAAACATTAAGAGGCCATCAAGAGTGATGTTGCTAAGGCAGTAAAAGTGCTCACGAAACAATGATCAAAAGCAATTGAGATAGATTAAAATGGAATCATTTGAGGGACTAGAATGGATTATTTCAATTCACATTATTTCTAATGGGAATTATATTCAGTTTCCAAACAAATTGCTTCTTGAACAGCCTTCCAGATCGAATTAATTTCAAGAACCAAGATACCACTGTATCTTCCATGTGCAACAAGCACTGACTCTTGCAACAAAGATAGAAAGGTTCTTTCTGTTGGAGACAGACATGGAGGTTGAGAATAGGAAAGTAATTTGCTAACGCCTCTCCATAATAAAAGTTTACTGCATAAATGAAAATTCTGGAATATTCTCCTCTAGGTATTCAAGGGTACTCTTCTGCTATGATAATGAACTCATATGTAGAGCTATGAAGACTAAAACAGGCTTGAGAAGTTGCCTAGTCAGGAGAAACCATGGGTCCTATGTAATTGACCTTATGTGGGGATAGGGAGATGCTCAGGATACAGTCTAAGCAAGCACGTGGCTTACAGGCTGATTAAGACACAGGTCTCTACACAAAGTCCTATAATACAGGTAGGATGTAGTAAGGGCCATCAAGGAGGCAAGAGAAAAGGCCATGCAGCCTAGAGGAGAGAAAAATTGTGGCCATGAAGGTCAAGGAGCAGTGAAACCTCATGGACAGGCAATATTTGAGCTGCGCTTTAACTAATGGGGAGGAATTGGATAAAGATGGGGTGTGTATGGTCGGGGAAGAATATCAGGTAATGGAACAATGAGCCAAGACACATGAAATTGATTGAAGAGCTTGGTCAGGTCAGAGTGAGTCCTCTTGTAGCTCTGGAATTCCAGAAGTTCCTATCCAAAGAACTCTCACCTCTAGGCCTAATTCTTTTTTTTTCTTTTTTTTTTTTTTTAATATTTTTATAAGAGTTTTATAAAAACTCTTTGGCTCAGTGGATAGAGCATCTGCCTGTGGACTGAAGGGTCCCAGGTTTGATTCCAGACAAGGGCATGTACATTGGTTGCGGGCACATTCCCGGTAGGGGGTGTGCAGGAGGCAGCTGGTCGATGTTCCTCTTTCATCGATGTTTCTAGCTCTCTGTCCCTCTCCCTTCCTCTCTGTGGAAAATCAATAGGAAAAAAATAAAATAAAAAATAAATTTATTTATTTATTTATATTTTTATAGAGTTTTATCTGAGCCAAATGCTTTTGACTAAGCCTAATTCTTTTTTATTATTTTTTTAAATATTTTATTGATTTTTCATAGAGAGGAAGGGAAAAGGATAGATAGCCAGAAACATCGATGAGAGAGAATCATCGATCAGCTGCCTCCTGCACATCCCCCACTGGGGATGTGCCCGTAACCAATGTACATGCCCTTGACTGGAATTGAACCTAGGACCTTTCAGTCCGCAGACCGACGCTCTATCCACTGAGCCAAACCAGTTTCGGCTAAGCCTAATTCTTTATCTACAAAATGGGGATGACAGTATTCACCTCACAGGTGGTTTGAGGAAAATGAGATAATATAGTTCCAACCTGGTGCCTGCTATTAATGTTTAGCTGTCCTTTTATCAGTACCACTGTGGCTATGGCTAAATGAGTATGTTCTGGCAGGACAGAAAGGATGTGGCCACCCCGTCACAGAGGGAAGAAGTACAGAGCTGGTTAAAGTTGCTCTATGAAGCTCAGGCATCTTGCAAATAGCACCTTCAGTCTGAGTGCTGGGCAGGGAGGCTCCAGCTAAGGCAAAGCCTGGCCCCTATGTGCCAGGAATCAGCAAGTCACTCTTAGGATGATGGAGTCAGGGGAAATCCTAAAGGATCACTAAAGGCTGAAGGAACTTGGCCTAGGTCAGTGGTCGACGAACTCATTAGTCAACAGAGCCAAATATCAACAGTACGACGATTGAAATTTCTTTTGAGAGCCAAATTTTTTAAACTTAAACTTCTTCTAATGGCACTTCTTCAAAATAGACTCACTCAGGCTGTGATATTTTGTAGAAGAGTCACACTCAAGGGGCCAAAGAGCCACATGTGGCTCAAAAGCCGCAGTTTGCCGACCACGGGCCTAGGTCACACGGTGGGTTGAAGTTCCCTTGGTGTCTCCACAAAGGTGGCTTCTTGAGATGAGTTAAATAAGAAAACTCACATGAAAACACCTAAGTAGACTCTCAACATGTTAGCTGCCACCACCACACACACTGCCATTATTATTAAGAGTTCTAATCAGATGCTGGTGACTCGGCCTTCTAATGAAACCTGTTTCAAGATCTGGTGATCAAAGCTATTACCTTCAGGGATGATGGCCTATTTCTCTGAGAAGTCTTTCCTGGGTTGCTGTAGTAAAGACTTGTAATTTGAATCTAAGTTCTATCTCTTATTGGTTGTGTCATTAATAAAATCATTTTGATTTATACATTTGCACAAATGGGGCTAATAATACCTATCTCACTGGGTTCTTGGGAGTATTAAATTAAATAGTGTATAGAAAATATCCATTGTGCCTGACACATAGTAAATACACAGCAAGTGAAAGCTACTATCATCATTATTAACATACTTATTTGCTGGTGTCTGATATATATCTAGTGTATGGTCAATCAGTGCTCACCTTGTCTTCCATCCCCTCCGTCAGGCCAGCCCTGAAGCAGGGGATGGAAGATGAATGCTATGGTTCACCTGGAACTGACCTGAAGCATGCTATGGTTCATCTGGAACTGAAGGATGGCTTCACAGAGGTTCCAAAACATGTATTCTGGCCACAGAACAGGCTGGAACACCAGGCAGGAGTGGGAGGTCTGGGAAAAGGGAGGAGGAAGATAATTTAGTTTAGTATCATGTTGCTGGGCATATCCTTGGGCAAGGTTCCAGAGGAGGAGGCTGAGCAGGACCCAGAAACCCAGAGATGAGATCGCACAGGCATCCTGAGCTGCAGCTGCTGCCACCAGCCCTGATTACTGACTAATAGGGCAGGAGCCTGAGGCAGTTAGATCACCTGCCTGTAGCAAGACTGAACTAAAACACTACTAGACCAACATTTTCACCAGGATTTTTCTAGGAGCCAAGTTTAGGGCTTGGATTATGCTATTTTGGCTCTTGACCCTTATAGGTTACCTGAGAAACACATTGGTAAAGTTAGCAGTGAACAACTGGTAGCTGCCATTGTTACTTTTTAACAATGTTTGTTTGTTTGTTAATTTTCACCCAAGGATATTTTTCCATTGATCTTTAGAGAGAAGGGAAGGGAGGGGGAGGGAGAGAGACTTCGATGTGAGAGAGGTACTGGTTGCCTCCTGCACGCGCCCCAACCAGGGCTGGGGATCAAATCTGCAACTGAGCCCTTGACCAGAATCGAACCTGGGACCCTTTAGTCCATAGGCCGACATTTTATCCACTGAACCAAACAGAGCTAGGGCCACCATTGTTATTTTTAAGAAGCAGAACGTGGCACAGTGGTTAAGAGCATGAGCTCTGGGACCAGACTACCTGGCTCTCCCATTTACCTTCTATTTAACTTGAGGCAAGTTACCTAACCTCACTGGGCCTCAGTTTTCTCAACTGTAAAACTGAGAAATAAAAATACCTAGTTTTGCCGGAACCGGTTTGGCTCAATGGATAGAGCGTCAGCCTGCGGACTGAAAGGTCCCGAGTTCGATTCCGGTCAAGGGCATGTACCTTGGTTGCAGGCACATCCCCAGTATGGGGTGTGCAAGAGGCAGTTGATCGATGATTCTCTCTCATCGATGTTTCTAACTCTCTATCCCTCTCTCTTCCTCTCTGTAAAAAAATCAATAAAATATATTAAAAAACAAACAAAAAACACCTGGTTTTTAAAGTAGTACTATGAAAATTAAACAGGTTACTAATATACAGAAAGCAGTCAGCACAGAGCTGGATGAACTTTAATAACCTCCACTGATGTGAGAGTCCCTTTGGAACATTCTTGACAGCCCCTGTGGGAGACCTTTAGGGCATCCAGGAATTCAGCACAACTCTAGTTGTGGAAACCAATGCCACCTTCCCTGGAACTTCTATCATGATCTCAGATCTTTTCTCTGGAACAAGTCTGTTTCTTCTTCAAAGTGACATTCTTTCAAATATCTGAAGGCTAAGTTAGAGCTGCCTATTATCTGTTGCCAAGGTTGTAATGACTTGTTCACTTGGTCTCTGCCAACAAATGTAAATTTTAAGATAGTAGAGATTATTTCTGACTTGGTAACTGTAACATTCCCAGCACAAAGCAGGAACTCAATCTTTTTTCCCCCAAGGGAAACAACTGTCATCATGCTTCCCTTTTCAGAACACCATCCTTCACTCATTCTTTTTTTTTTTTTTTTTTTTTAATATATTTTATTGATTTTTGTACAGAGAGGAAGGGAGAGAGATAGAGAGTTAGAAACATCGATGAGAGAGAGTCATCGATCAGCTGCCTCTTGCATACCCCCTACTGGGGATATGCCCGCAACCAAGGTACATGCCCTTGACCGGAATCGAACCCGGGACCCTTCAGTCCCCAAGCCGATGCTCTATCCATTGAGCCAAACCGGTCTCGGCCTTCACTCATTCTTTGTAAGATGTGAGTTCCAGGTTCCTTGCCATCCAGGTTGGCCTCTTCTGGTAAGTCCTCTAAGTTTACCAAGTAGTCTCTTAAAACTCTTGCACAGACATGATCTGACCAGCAGAATAGGCCACAGAACCATAAGCAGCACATTATACTTCAATACAGCCAAACACTGAAAGTATCTTCAGTAGCTAAATCTCGTTATTTCACTTTTAAGACTATGGTCCATTAGGATTTCTAGAATTTTAGAACACTGAAAGTATCTTCAGTAGCTAAATCTCGTTATTTCACTTTTAAGACTATGGTCCATTAGGATTTCTAGAATTTTATCATGTGAACTGCTTCCAAGCTGAGTCTCTCCCTCCAACCTCTCCTTAAACAAAGACTTTCCCTGTGATGTGTACCCAGGAACCGTTAACAAATGATAGACTTTTGAGCAAAGGCAAACCTATTTGACTCTGAGATTTTGGGGGACTACCTACACTGGGGGAACCGGCCTGAGGACAATGGCCCCTACGAAACTGTTTGCATTTAGCTTATATCCCCTGTGGACTACGCTTGAACAGATGCAGCCCTTTAGTCTGAAGGAGACAGACAAGTAACTGCAAAGCAAGGTTCTATCCCAGAGGAGCTGGGGTACCAGGGCAGGAGATCATACTCAGGAACAAGAGTCCGAAGCCCAATTCCTTGAACATGGCACAGGTAACGTTTTCATCACAGTTGACTAGCCATGATTTTTGCCCTCTAGGAATGTTAGGGAGTAAGGACACAGTTCTCCTAGCCAGGGATAGATAAGAAAGGCAGAGCAAACATTAACATTTCTCCATTTAGATCTCCTTCCCCACAAGGTTCTCTGTGGCTGCATGGCTGGAAGTGGGGATGAGCCCTCCTAATCCATTCTATGGGTGCAATGCAGTTTTCAGCCAACACTAACAGAACGGTGGTTAGAAACTACCTACCTGCCAGAGCAGGAAGTCGCTGAGCCTCACTTCCCCAGAAGTCCGTATCAAGATGTCGGGATTGGGAGAATGGTTGGTATAGAGGCACTTATCAAGCAGAGACTCAGAGACATCACTAAAGTGAGTGGAGAAGAGACAAAGGTAAGCACACACCTCTTTTTGGATTTTTCTCAGGGTGATGTAAGGCTGCCCAGATTACAGAATACCATCAAATATATTAGTCAATACTACCTAGTACACAGAGGCCCTCACAAAATGCTCAATAAATTAAGGAACGTGAGGCTCAAAGATGATGATTAGTTTGCCCAAAGTCATTTGGCCAAAGGCCTAAAACCAAATGCACCCACTAAATGTGCTGTCTCCACTTAAAACATCTTATTTTTGCCTGGCCAGTGTGGCTCAGCAGTTGAGTGTCAACTCAGGAACCAAGAGGGTTCCCGTTCAATTCCCTGTCAGGGCACATGCCCAGGTTGTGGGCTCGGTCCCCAGTAGGGGGTATGCAGGAGACAGCTGATAGATGATGTTTCTCACTCATTGATATCTCTATCTCTTTATCCCTCTCCCTTCCCCCTCTCTAAAAATCAATGAAAACATATTTTAGAAATACTTCATTTGTGAGCCAGTAAAATAGTGATAATTGACAAAGTATATTAAGTACTTTCATTTTTTTTTTAAATCTTGTGGGTTTTTTTTTTATTATTAATTTAAAAAATATCTTTATTGACTGGTACAATCACTATGGAGAACTGCCTGGCGATTCCTAAAAAAATTAAGAATATCCGAAACTGGTTTAGCTCAGTGGATAGAGCGTCGGCCTGTGGACTGAAAGGTCCCAGGTTCAATTCCGGTCAAGGGCATGTACCTTGGTTGCGGGCACATCCCCAATAGGGGGCGTGCAGGAGGCAGCTGACTGATATTTCTCTCTCATCGATGTTTCTAACTCTGTCTTCCTCTTCCTCTCTGTAAAAAATCATTAAATATATTTTAAAAAAATTAAGAATAGAGCTATCATACCACCCAGAAATCCCTCTCCTAGGTATATACTTGAAAACATGTATTTTCAAAGATATATGCATCCCTATGTTCACTGCAGCATTATTCATATTGGCCAAGACATGGAAACAACCTAAATATCCTGTGATAGAGGACTGGATAAAGAAGATGTGGCGTATACCTGCAATGGATACTACTTAGCCGTAAGAAAGGAGGAAATACTGCCATTTGCAATAACATGAATGGACCTTGAAAATATTATGCTAAGTGAAATAGTTCAATCAGAAAAAGCTAAGAATCATCTGATTTCACTCATATGTGGGATATAAAACTGAAACTTGTGGATACAAACAGCAATGTAGTGGTTGTCAGAGGGAAGGGATGAGGGTTGAAGGAATCCTAATATATGGTGACAGGAAAAGATTTGACTTTTGGTGGTGGCCACAGAGTGCAATATACAGATCTTGTAACATAGAAACCCATACCTGAAACCTGTATGATCATATTAACCACTGTCACCCCAATACATTTAAAAAAAACAAAGCAAAACAAAATAAAACAAAACAGCCCAGCCAACATGGCTCAGTGGTTGAGTGTTGACATATGAACCAGAAGATCACAGTTCATTCAATTCCCAGTCAGAGCACACGCCCAGTTGTAGACTCAATCCCCAGTGTGGGGCATAGAGGAGGCAGCTGATCTATGATTCATCATTGATGTTTCTTTCTTTTAAAAAAAAATATATATATTTTATTGATTTTATACAGAGAGGAAGGGAGAGAGATAGAGAGTTAGAAACATCGATGAGAGAGTCATCAATCAGCTGTCTCTTGCACACCCCCCACTGGGGATATGCCCGCAACCAAGATACATGCCCTTGACTGGAATCGAACCCAGGACCCTTCAGTCCCCAAGCCGATGCTCCTTCCACTGATCCAAACTGGTCCCGGCATCATTGATGTTTCTATCTCTCGCCCCCTCTCCCTTCCTTTCTCTGAAATGAATAAAAACAGACTTAAAAAGCAAACACAGCGTAGACTTTGGAGGTAGATATAGTTGACTGGAATCCAGGCGGTTCCACTTAACAGCATACATTACTTTGGGTAGGTCAACTAACCTTTTTATTTTTTTTTTATTTTTAAATATATTTTATTGATTTTATACAGAGAGGAAGGTAGAGAGATAGAGAGCTAGAAACATCGACGAGAGTCATCGATCAGCTGCCTCTTGCACACCCCCTACTGGAGATATGCCCGCAACCAAGGTATGTGCCCTTGACCAGAATCGAACCCAGGACCCTTCAGTCCCCAAGCCGACGCTCTACCCATTGAGCCAAACCAGTCCCGGCCAACTAACCTTTTTAAACCTCAGTTAATTGGATTTATAAAATGGGGCAAATAATAGTCACTACCTTATATGAAAATGAAATGAGAATATGTGTAATAAAGTCTTAGTCTAGTACGTACCCCATAATAAGATACAATAAATATTAGTAACTTTTATTTTTATATTGTATTTTTGTTCATGTTAACTTTCCTATATATCACACTCTGAGTACACCATTTATATATATAAAAGGCTAAGTGACCGGCTGACCATTTGACTGTAGCTATGATGCACACTGGCCACCAGGGGGCAGACACTCCAAGCAGGAGCTGCCCAGCTGCAGTGACTTGGCAGCGGCAGTTCTTGGGTGATGGACCCGGAACCAGAGAAGAGGGAGCCTGATTCTGGGGTGCGTTATCCAAGAACTGCCCTCTCACAATCCGGGACCCCTCAGGGAATGCTAGAGAGCTGGTTTTTGTCCAATCCCCGCAGGCCAAGATGAGGGACCCCAGTGCACTGAACTTCTAGTAGTGAATGAAACAGCAAGGCCCTGGAGCCAGGTTGAAATCCTGGCACCAAGCTTTGCCAACTAGGTGGGCTTGAACAAGTTACTTAACTTCCTTATATCTCAATATTCTCATATTAAAAATGGTGATAAAAAATACCTACCTCATAGCCTCTAAAACAGTGGTTTTCAACCTTTCAAATACCGTGACCCTTTAATACAATTCCTCATAATGTGATGACCCCAACCATAAAATTATTTTCATTGCTACTTCATAACTGTAATTTTGCTGTTAATGAATCATAATGAAAATATCTGTGTTTTCCGATAGTTTTAAGCTCTTACAGCAGGGGGTTGCCTAAGACCATCAGAAAACACAGATATTTATATTACGATTCATAACAGTGACAAAATTATAGTTATGAAGTAGCAATGAAAATAATTTTATGGTTGGGGGTCATCACAATATGAGGAACTGTATTAAAAGATCGAAGCATTAGAAAGATTGAGAACCATTGCTCTAATGGGTTAAATAAAATAAACTCATATGGAGTACCTGGCAGATGCTTGGCAAAGAGTAAATGCTCAGTAAAGGTTACCAATTATTAATATTATTAACACTATTGTTTTAAGAGAAACACAGAGACCTACAGTGGGTCAAGTCACCTGCTCAAGGTAACTCAGTGAAAGAGAGTTTATTAACTATCCTTTATGCTCAAACTGATCTCTTTTCTGGGGGACTACCTACTAAGTAGTAGGGATATAAGCTAAATTATTGTAATTCCAGATTCAAAAATCAATCTAACATTAATATGTTTTTTAAAAAAAAATATACCCTGGAAGAAAGGAAAATTAAGAGTTGGATGATGGTAATGAGAGAATAGAAAAGTTATAGCTATTGGAAGGGTAGAGCCTAATTGTAATTAATTCATTGACTCTGTTATAAATGCAGATTTGTCTAAATTTAAATAATGTAAAGAGCACTGCCTCAGGTCCTGATTAGACCCGTCTTAGCTCAACACCAAGATTCCTGAGCTGGTGGGTGGAGTCACCCTGCCCAGCCTACACCACGTCTGCATGACCAACCTCACGTAGACAAGTTAGTAAGCCATGCAGGGCAGAGAAAATGGATATGGGAAAACTTGCTGGACAAGAAGCAGAAAGAAGATAAAGGTCAGTAGTTATTGGAATGTGGTATGAGTATAAAGTGCACTGAATTTAGGAGTCAAGATCAGAACACTAGTCTTAGGCAGAAATGCATATTACAATCTGTTTGCTAAATAGCTTTCTTTCTAGCATAAACAATTGTTCCTTACTATTTTTTTTTTTAAATATATTTTATTGATTTTATACAGAGAGGAAGGGAGAGAGATAGAGAGCTAGAAACATCGATGAGAGAGAGTCATCGATCAGCTGCCTCCTGCACACCCCCCACTGGGGATATGCCCGCAACCAAGGTACATGCCCTTGACCGGAATCGAACCCGGGACCCTTCAGTCCCCAAGCCGACGCTCTATCCATTGAGCCAAACCAGTCCCGGCCCTTACTATTTTTTAATACATCCTTTGTTATTGTGAATATATATATATATACACACACACACACACACACACACACATTATATATATATAATGATTTCAGAGAGGAATGGAGAAAAATCAGTGATGAGAGAGAATAATTGAGTAATTGATTGGCTGCCTCCTATACACCCACTACTGGGATTGAGCCCGAAACCCAGGCATGTGCCCTGACCAAGAATCGAACCATATATGACCTCCTGGTTCATAGACTGATGCTCAATCACTGAGCCACACCGGCCATATATCCCTTACTGTTTTTTATATACAGTTGACATATTCCACATATAAGTAGACCTGCATAGTTCAAACTCGTATTGTTTAAGGGTTAACTGTATTTTCGAACCATGGTTAGGAATCCAAGGTTGTGGAGGGCTGACTGTAATTATATATGGACTTTCAACTATGTGGGTGGTAGGTGGCCCTAACCCACCAACACATTGTTGAAAGATCAACTGTATTATTTCACTCACACAAAAGACTATATGAAACGTCAGTTATAAAACACAATATTATAATGAATAATTATGAAATCACCCCCACGCCAAGAATTAGAAAATTACCAATAACTTGTTTCTACTTATATATCTCATCTTCTTGCCTGGTCCTAACCCTCAAAACTTACTATCTCAATTTTGCCCCAATAGTTCATTTTAATTTCTTTCTTTTAAAAAAAAAATATATATATTTTATTGATTTTTTTATAGAGAGGAACGGAGAGGGATAGAGAGTTAGAAACATTGATCAGCTGCCTCCTGCACACATCTTGCTGGGGATGTGCCTGCAACCAAGGTATATGCCCTTGACCAGAATTGAACCTGGGACCTTTCAGTCCACAGGCCAATGCTCTATCCACTGAGCCAAACCAGTTAGGGCTTTAATTTCTTTTTAAAAACATTTTTATTGAGCCAAAACTGATTTGGCTCAGTGGATAGAGCGTCGGTCTGCGGACTGAAAGGTCCCAGGTTCGATTCCAGTCAAGGACATGTACATTGGTTGCGGGCACATCCCCGGTGGGGTGTGTGCAGGAGGCAGCTGGTCGATGTTTCTCTCTCAATTGATGTTTCTAGCTCTCTATCCTCCTCCCTTCCTCTCTGTAAAAAATCAAAAATATATATATTAAAAACAAGCAAACATTTTTATTGATTGATTTTTGGAGAGAGAGAAACATTGATTTGTTATTCACTTATTTATGCATCATTGGTCGATTCTTGTGTGTGCCCTGACAGGGGATCAAATCCACAATCTTGGCACACTGGGATGATGCTGTAATCAACACCAATTGGCCAAGCTGAATAATTTTCAATCCACATCGTAACTGACTTCCTTACAGTATTTGACAGTTTTTTTCACCAGTGCCCAGGCCCCTCCTGACCAATACCTGACCCTCTTTTCTTGGCTTCTGCAGTACTGATTGCCTGCTTTTCTTTCTACCTTTCTCTCGCTCTAAAAAATCAATGGAAAAAATATCTCAAATGAGGATTAACAAAAAAACAACAACAACAAAATCTCCTTTTCTTCTTATATAAATCCATTCTCACTGAGCAACCTCTTGATTTTTAATTTCATTTCCCGGGTAAGTTGAATTATACCTCAGAAAGGGATCAGAAAAATTCCTTGGTCCCAAGATCCCATATAACAGAGGTAAAGGACAAGAACTCTGGAATCAGCTTTCGAGAGGAGTCCTGGCTTTGGCATTTATTAGCAGAATGACCTTGGGAAAATAATTTCAATGCTGAGATCAGTTTTCTCATCTATTACATGGAGAAAAGACTCAAGTCTCTTACATATGAGGTTAATGACTTAACAAAATACAAATAACAGATTGCCTGGGCTATTTCTTGCTTCTATTATCTTACTATTGCTCTTATTAGTTTAATAATATGAGAGGAACTGAGTAGCCAGGTGGCTTCTAAAGTTTTTCCGAGCTCTAATAATTAGGATTTTATTATGTTGCCAATGATGGGCAATTTTCTTTTTGAAAAATACCTGAATCTTGCATAAAACTGTAACACGAGAGCCCCAAGAGATTATTCCCCCAACAAACTGCATTCCTGAAAAACAATTTTGAAAAAACACTGTCCAAGAGCCAGGAGGGTATCATTTTTTACCAAATACCACAGAGTTCTACCTGCTATGCCATTTTTTTCTGGGGCTTCCTGGTGTGCAGTGAACATAGAGACATTCTGAGGCAAGACCCCCACCCCCAATCTTTCCACATGCTCGCCTGATTTGACTGGCCCAAGCACACGGCTTAGGAGGGATTTCATGGTTTGGTGCACGCCTGGTTCCCCTGTCAGTGGCCATGCTAAATAGGAATACCTGGGTTCCAGCAGACCCTGCTCCACTCCCCAGGCCATCTCTCTCACAGCATTGCTGATCTCGTGACGGGACGTGTATGCAAAGCAAACGTTCAGGAAACACCTGAGAAGGAAGAACAGAATAATTTACCAAAACAGGACAGAGACTGAGGATTGGAACCACTTATTCCTGAGCACCTTTCCCCTTGAAGAAAACACAACAGCAAATGTTAACCGTAGACACCTCTGAAAGGTCAGATTATGAATTTTCAAAAATATGTGTATTTTATTGATTTCAGAGAGAAAGGGAAAGAGAGAAAAAAACATCAATGATGAGAGAGAATGGTTGATCAGTGGCCTCCTGCATGCCCCCCACTGGGAAGCAAGCCTGCAATCTGGGCATGTGCCCTTAATTAGAATCAAACCCAGGACCTTTCAGTCCATAGGCCAATGCTCTATCCACTGAGCCAAACCAGCTAGGGCAGATTATGAATTTTTTTGTAATTTAATTTATTGGGGTGACAATGGTTAACAAAATTATACAGGTTTAGGTCCACACATCCACAACACATCATCTCTACACTATATTGTGTGTTTACCACCCCAAGTGAAGTCTCCTTCCATTATCATTCATTCCCCCTATAACCTCCTCCACCTTTCCCTTACCCCCAAGATTATGAATTTTCCAAGTTTTCTTGAAATAAACATGTTACTAGCTTTGTAATAAGACAAGTATTAAATGACTTATTACCTTTCTAGTCCTCTCCACTTCTATTACCAACCAGCTTTCAGAGGAAGAGAATCCACTGTGATATTAGCGGTCAAGGGCACATACCACAAACAAGGAGATCAGAAAGGAAATTTGATGCAAAAACAAATCCACTCCCAAGCATACACTATATTCCAGAGCAACACAAAATGAAGCCTGGATTCTTTTTTAAAAAAATATATTTCATTGATTTTTTACAGAGAGGAAGAGAGAGGAATAGAGAGTTAGAAACATCAATGAGAGAGAATCAGCTGCCTCCTGCACACCCCCCCTGGGGATGTGCCTGCAACCAAGGTACATGTCCTTGACTGGAATCAAACCTGGGACCTTTCAGTCCGCAGGCCGACGCTCTATCCACTGAGCCAAACCAGTTTTGGCGAAGCCTGGATTCTTAAACTCTGTTCCCCTCTGCATCTGTACCACCTCCCAAGGTCATCCTATCTGTGGTTAAAGAAGTGAGACAAAAAAAAAGAATTTCTTGAAAGGAATTGTCTTCAGAGACAGAGATAAGGTTTGCTGCATTCCCAAGCCATCCCTTGGAGAGGGGTAGGGGGGAAGAGGTACATGAAATGAAGGAGGAAGAAGATGGGAAACTGTTATGAGCTGGTATACACACGTACAGCGCAGTACTGCAGAATCGTCTCTAAGCATCCAAAACCACCCCCTCAGTGTCTCTGACCACGAAAGTCTCCCAGTAGAGGGAGCCAAAGACTGGTTCAGTCCCCAAGGGGCAATCCAAAAACTTACTGGTTGTAGTTCTTGGTAGCCTGCACAGCTTGAGCAATCAGCTCCTGGAGATCCAAGGGCAGCAAATGCAGATCACCTAGGACCCGGATACATACTCCATGCTTCTGCAGTTTCTCCCTGATTGGCGAAAAGGAGGCAGGGTTGGGACACAGTACCGGCTGAGCTGGAGAGCAGGGTGCTTAGATGATACTCAGCAGTTTTGAGTGCTTTCCTGCATGTCAGGCACTGTCTTACATGTATTATTTCACTGCATCCCCCCCAAGAACTCTGAAAGGAGTTCGCCCCATTCCCCATGCTATAGTGGGAAACTGATAGGATAGTCAGACAGAGACTGCCCAAGATCATACACACATCAGTGTTGTGTCAAAATTGAAACCCAGGTCTGTTTGATTTGAAAATCCAAACTTTTTTTTAATGTCTGTTTGTTTTTAATTGATTTCAGAGATAGGGAGGGAAATATAGACTCATCAATGATGAGAAAGAATCATCAGCTGCCTCCTGCACACCTCCTACTAGGGATTGGACCCAAAACCCAGGCTTATGCTCTGACTGGGAATCTAACCGTGACCTCCAGGTTCAACCACTGAGCCACACCAACCAGCCAAAAATAACAACTCTTTATCACACAGGACGTCGCCTCATGTGTCCTTGTCGGCAAGTTGCATTTGACATATTCTGTGCTATGTTTGTCCCATTTTGACAACTAAATAAACTTCTCAAGGGCAGGAGCTGTACTATTGGTTACTTTTGTATCTTCTGGAAAAATGTGGTAATAATCGTGACATCTAAAATACTTAGATGTTTACTAAGTGCCGGTCAATGGTCTAACCACTTTCAGATATCTACCTGCACGTTCCATCCTTACACCAACCTTGGAGGCAGATATCATTGTCATCCACCTTTTACAGATGATGACAGTAGGCACAGGGAGATGGGTGATTTGCTCAAAATCAGAAGCTGGTGAGTGGAAAGCCAGAACGCGAACCTCAGGAGTCTGGTTCCAGAGCCTGTCCTCCTCATCTTGACATTCCACAGCCTCTATACAGCAACTCCCAAAAGGCAGTGAGCATGAACCCAGCCAGCTTCTCTACCGGGAAGCTGTGGAGAAACTGAACAACTAATGATTGGGAAATGAAAGCTTAGTAACAAGAAGTATACTGTAGAGTGGAGGTATCCGGCAGGTCCTGGAGAACCCTGATCCAGAGCTGAAGGCCACATCCACAGCCAATGCATCCTTTAACCCTCAACCACAGTTCTTTAAGGGTGAAACGAGACCTAATCACCTACTTTTGAGAATCCACTGGAGCTACAGCACACAAATGTATACACAAATCAAAGCAAAACGTGAATAAGAATACCTAGATTTAAGTCCTAGTGCCAAATCTTGAATAACTACTTAGCCTCTCTGAGCCCAAGTCTCCCTCGCTCTGTAAATGGGGTAACCATCCCTGCCACAGTCTCAGTATCGGCTCGTGTTGAGTGAGAAAAAATACATGAATGTGCTTATTCTCGGCACCAGGTGCATGACTTGAGCGAGGTCTATAAAGTAGAGGTTACTACAGCCTCGCCACAGTGATGCAGTTGGTTGAGCATCGTCCTGTGCACAGAAAGGATGCTGACTCGATTTTAGGTCAGTGCTTGGGTTGTGGGTTCAGTCCCCGATTGGGGCACACCCGGAAGGCAACCGATCAGTTTCTTTCTCAAATCCGTGTCTGCTTGTCTATTTCTCTCTCTCTTCCTGTAAGCGTGTCCTGTGTGAGGATTAAAAAAATAATAAAAATAAACTAGATGTTATAGCAGAAGCCCTGGAGAGGAACCTGGAGACCTGGGTTCCCAATCTGGCTCTACCACTAGCTTGTTGTGTGACCATGAACAAGCTTTCTCTCCTCTTCACTCGGGTTTAGCTTCCCAACTGATGAAGCTGAAGTGCGCCAGTGGTTTCTCAATCTTCTTTTAGCCCAGGGGTGGGAACCTTTTTTCTGCCAAGGGCCATTTAGACATAACATCCAGAGGCTCAGTGCACAACATTCATGCACTGGGGGGGGGGGGCGGATCGCTCAGCCTAGCCTGCACCCTTTGGCTGTCTGGAAGCCCACAGGGAATGTCCCAATGACGACTGAGGCCCGCTTCCCTGCTGCAGTTGGACATCCTTAGCACTGCTGCAGAGGTGGGAGCCACCACTGCCACAGCGCTCGCCAGCCATCAGCCCGGCTTCTGGCTGAGAGGGGGAGCGCACTGACCACCAGGGGACAGCTCCAGCATTGAGTGTCTGCCCCCTGGTGGTCAATGCGCACATAGCAACCGATCATTCTGCTGTTCAATTTGCATATTACCCTTTTATTATATAGGATTTGCTAACTATAATTCACTTAATATAAATTTATGTTGCTATGAAAAAAGCTCCTAGATTTATTGAATTTCGAGTCTGGCCTGTAGTTGCCTTGGCAGGATCAGACAAAACGATTTCATGAGTCTTATACTACCTGCAGCCAGATGTTCCCTACTCCTATTTTACCCAAAGTACTCTTTCTTCAAATCAAATCATAAACAGAATCAAACCAGTACCCTATATGCCATTCCCTCTGGGTTCTTTGCACACCCAGTCCTAGAACTCTGGGGTTCTATCTCACATTGCTGGAAAACCACCACTAGGGTTTTTTCTTGCTCTGTCCTAAGACTCTTTCCTACTGACTGATTAGAGTAATCTCAGTCTCACCTCTACCACCATGCATGAACTTTCAGGAACTGTAAGACTGCCTCCTAACGTAGACAACAGCTTAGAGCTGGAGTCGGAAAGATCCTGTCTGTCTGGGCGCTGCCTCTCCAGTAGCTGCGTGACTCAGGATGCAACCTGAACTCCTCCAGGCTTCACTTCCCTCCTCTTTACAATGGGGTGATATCGTTCTCACAGGGTAATGTGAATATTAAATGAGAATACATGTTAGGTTCAAGGCCTTGTGAGTACTTTAAAAAAGCTAAGATTAGAGAGCAGTACAGAAAAATTTGAACATCTGGAATACGCACTCATGCCTCCATCTCTAGCCCCTTGAGTGTGAACTCTGAGCCACAGGGACTCGGCTGAGAACCAGGGAGCAACGTCTGTGGCCCAGAGTCTCTCCATCCTAAAATGGACAGAGAAGCCTGGCTCCTCTTCGCACCATCCTGAGTCACACAGGGACAGAAAAGACACAAGTGTTCTAGGCCCAGTTTCACTGGAGCTCTCGGCTCTCTGTTCTCTCGTTGTCCTGAACCTGGATGGGAAGGAGCTAGGCAGAGAATGATTATAATGAAGACTCTGGGCAGTCTGGGAAAGGGCTCCATACTTTAAAGCAAACAAACTCCCTCAATCTTCTGTGACCCTGGCTCTGCTCCCTAAGCTTAAACTTAATGACAGCTAATATTAAGTAATGCTTCCCCAGAAAGACCTCTTATGGTCATCCCATGCCTCCCAAGAGAATACAGTAACTTTTTAGAGATGACTGCACAGAAAATTACTCTTTCAATGTTCTTATCACTCAGCTTATTGGTCTTGGCATGGAAATGTGATCGAAGGTGGGCTAATGAAAGGATCAAGTTCATTCTGGGCTCTTCTCGTGAAGCAGGAAAGCAGGTCTGTACAGAGAAGGAAATGTCCAAAGAGGCACTACCTAATGGATATGAATCCTGGTTTCACGTTTGCTTGAGGCTGGTTTTACTTGTCCTTGAATTCTGTGAAATACCTCTATATCCTCAAGTAAATGTTCGCTTTGGAAAAATAAAACAAAACAAAACAAAAACTAGCTTGTCATATTTGCCACTCCAGAGATCTGACTAACATTGAAAGGGGCAAAGTTCCTTAAATAAGCCTCAGTAAGAGAGCTGAGGGATATTAGCATAATCAATGGACACAGATATTGGGGCGGTGGGGGCTTGTCCTCACTGGAGGTCCTAGAAGAACACCCTCTCCCACTGACAGCATCTTACTGCTCTTCCAGCAAACGGCCGAACTTCTGCCGGGCCATATCCATTAGCCCGTCCACTTCACTCTTGGAGCGTTTGAAGTTCTCAATGCTGAACGCGTACACCGTCACCTCTCGGATGCCCAAGTTCAAACACCAGTGCAGAGTCTGAGAAGGGAGAAGACAAGGAGCTAAGGTGCAAGGAAGAGTAGGAAGGGAAATGAGATGCCTTGGCCCTGACTCAGGAAAGCATCAAGCTAGGATAACAGCAATGCTTCTGTCAGAATATTGAATGAAATATGCAGAAAGCCACCACTTTAGAACAAAAATATGTGAACCTAATGAAGACTACTAGGCTGATGCCACTGTGGTCTACTGGAAAGAACTCTCCACGGAGAGAATAAAAAACCAGGTTCAAGCCGAAACCGGTTTGGCTCAGTGGATAGAGCATCGGCCTGTGGACTGAAAGGTCCTGGGTTCGATTCCGGTCAAGGGCATGTACCTTGGTTGCGGGCACATCCCCAGTAGGGGGTGTGCAAGAGGCAGCTGATCGATGATTCTCTCTCATCGATGTTCCTAACTCTCTATCCCTCTCTTCCTCTCTGTAAAAAATCAATAAAATATATTAAAAAACAAACAAAAAAAACCAGGTTCAAGTCCTTGGCTCCATCATGCATTTACTATGTGAGTATAGGTGAATCATTTAACCTTTCTGGGCCTAAGTCTCCTTATCTGTAAAAAGAGCCTGGCTAGCCCTAGCTGGTTTGGCTCAGTGGATAGAGTGTTGGCCTGCGGACTGAAGGGTCCCAGGTTTGATTCCAGTTGAGGGCACGTGCCCGGATTGCAGGCTTGATCCCCAGTAGGGGTTGTGCAAGAGGCAGCCAATCAATGATTCTTACCATTGATGTTTATACCTCTTTCTCCCTTTCTCTCTGAAATAAATATATATATATCTTTTTAAAAACTCACACACACAAAAACAAGAGCCCAGCTGGTGTGGCTCAGTGATTGAGTGTCGACCTATAAATCAGGACAGGAGGTCATGGTTCAATTCCCAGTCAGAGCACATGCCAGGTTGAGGCTCGATACCCAGTAGGGGGCATGCAAGAGGCAGCCGATCAACTATTCTTTCTCTTTATTGATGTTTCTCTCTCTCTCTCCCTCTCCCTTCCTCTCTGAAGTCAATAAAAATATATTAAAAAATAAAAATGCAAATAAAAAGAGATTACAATCCATCCCTCACAAAGTGGCTAATGAACAGTATAAAAACACAAGATATTATTACTCACAATGTAACTTCATTATTCTGGTAGACAAAGAGGCCAATGGGTTAGAAGAAAAAATGCAACATTTGAGTCAGCAAAGGGTTTTCACATATGCTATTTCAACTAATTCTTCAAACAACCCCCTGAGACCGGCATTATTGTTTTCATACCCACTGTATAGATGATAAAACTGAGGCTCAGAGGATTGAAGAAATGTGTCAAAAAGTCTACAATGAATCCATTATATGAACAAAAACTAATGTATGGTGATATCTCTTCAGCTTTATTTCTTTAGTTCTGTTTAAATGTCTTCCACCCCCTACCTTTAACCTCAAGGTTCCCCGTTTTAACACTAATCCCTTCATTGACACACACACAAACCAACTCCTTGTCACCTCAGGATGATCACCAGTGAGAATCCTGATACTTGAATAGGGTCAAGTTGTACCTTACAGGGTCTTCGATGGTACACTTGGGTTGGTATCCACCACTGATCTCACTCAAAATACATGTCAAGATGAAACCGGTTTGGCTCAGTGGATAGAGCGTCGGCCTGTGGACTGAAAGGTCCCGGGTTCGATTCTGGTCAAGGGCATGTACCTTGGTTGCAGGCACATCCCCAGTAGGGGGTGTGCAAGAGGCAGCTGATCGATGATTCTCTCTCATTGATGTTTCTAACTCTCTACCTCTCTCTCTTCCTCTATAAAAAATCAATAAAAAATATATTTAAAAAAACATGTCAAAAGGCTGCTCGCCTGTGGAGTAGCCACTCTGTCTCAGTGCTTCACTAATAAACTCTCTTTCACTTAAAAAAAAAAAAAAAAGCCAATAGCAACAGCTTCACTTTTTGAGTACTTCCCTTATGCCAGGTTCTGTGCCACATGCTTTTCATTTTACATCTTGTTTCATCCTCACATAATCTCTGAGGTAGGAGTTATTGCTCTCCCCATTTTGCAGATAAACTAGGCTAAGCCGAAACCAGTTTGGCTCAGTGGATAGAGCGTCGGTCTGTGGACTGAAAGGTCCTGGGTTCAATTCCAGTCAGGGGCATGTACCTTGGTTGCGGGCGCATCCCCAGTGGGGGGTGTGCAGGGGGCAGCTGATCGATATTTCTCTCTCATCGATGTTTGTAACTCTCTATCACTCTCTCTTCCTCTCTGTAAAAACTCAATAAAATATATTTTAAAAAAAGAAAAAATAAATAAACTAGGCTAAGAAATAGGGAACGACATAACTCCCTGCAGGTTAGAGAGCCAGGAGGTGGCAGAGCAGGGGTGCCACTGAGTTCTGAGTGACTCCAGAGCTTAAGCTCCTAAGCACCAGGAAAAACTGTCTTTCTTTTATATTTATATATATATATATATATATATATATATATATATTTTTTTTTTTTTTTTTTTTTTTTACTGATTTTTTACTGAGAGGAAAGGAGAGGTATAGAAAGCTAGAAACATCGATGAGAGAGAAACATCGACCAGCTGCCTTCTGCATACCTCCCACCGGGGAAGTGCCCGCAACCAATGTACATGCCCTTGACCGGAATCGAACCCAGGACCCTTCAGTCCGCAGACCGACACTCTATCCACTGAGCCAAACCGGCTTCGGCAAAAACTGTCTCTTAATCAGTCACAAAAGAGAAGCTGGGGTCAACAAACCTAAAGACCTCCACACAGTATGAAAGAGAACCCCACCGCCACTTGCTTAAGCAAAAAATATCACTGCTCTCGCATCAGGCCATGTTCTTGTGCCAGGAAGCTAGAGGCCATGTTTCCACTGTTCTTAAAGTTAGTTTCACAAGAATTAACATATTCCGATCTTACTGTTAGAGTCAATGTTTTCCAATCTGCAGTGGATATTAAGAACCATAAAATATTCATGACCTTTGCTTAAAGTGATTCCCCAGTTTGGCACGTTTCCCGGTTTAAGCACTGAAAGAATTGTGTCCTGAGAAACCTCAGACTCAGGCAAACCAGAAAGAGCAGTCACTTCACTATTGCTCCAGAAACGTCACTTCTTAGAATCTATTCTAAAATAGTACTATTCATCATGTCCAATAACAGTGGAGCAGCTAAACAAATTGTCAGCTCTTTATGATAACAGGCTCTACAGTCATTAAAATGCGTAGTTAGAAAGGATATATATATATATATATAAACCTAGAAAAATACTTGCAAAAATGTCAAGTAAAAACAAGGTTACTGAAGCTATAAACGGAATTTTATAAATGTTAGGTCATGTTAGAACAAGTTACAAGGACTCGGATCAGGCACAAAAAAATTAACTGTTGATGGGTTAAAGGTGGTGAGAGATGGCAATTTTGTCCTTATTTCTAATATTTTGTGATGTGTCTGGATGATTCAGTTTTTATTAATGTTGATATAACACCTATAGCTAGTAAGCAAGCAATAAAACAAACAGCTATACAAAACACTCAAAAAAAAAAAAAAAAAAAAAGAAAGAAAAAGAAAAAAACCCACTCTCACACCACAGCAAACTCAGGTTTCTAGCTATAATCCAATTTTCTGCTCTGCCACCCGCACCCACCTCAGCCAGCTTGTTGAAGCCCTGGGAGTGGCCCTCCTGGTGCTCCACTTGGCACTTCTTGGCATAGCGACGGTTCCCATCCATTATAAATGCAACATGCTTGGGTATTGGGCCTGCCTGTGAAGGAAGGAGACAAATGGTGAGCACCTCACATACTCCTCAAAGAAAAGGCAGGCATTACACCCTGAGCTGAGAGGCTTGGGCGAGATGATAAAAGCCCTGAAGAAGGGAATTGGGTACTAAGCAATCTGCTTACTTGTTTATTTTTAAAAATTGATTTTAGACAGGGAGAAGGGGTATAAAGTGGGGAGAGAGAGACACACACACACACTGATGTAAGAGAAATACATGAATCAGTTGCCTCCCATATGCACCCCGACAGGGGATTGAACCTGCAAAGTAGGCATGTGCCCTGACCAGGAATCAAACCCACCACCTATGGCGCACGGCATAATGTTGCAACCAACTATGCCACACCAACCAAGGCTACTTATTATTATTTTCTTTAATATGTATTTCTATTAATTTGAGAGAGAGGGGGAGAGAAGGAAACACCATCCCGTGCACCGTAAGGTTGTGGGGTTTTTTTGTTTGTTTGTTTTTAAAATATATTTTATTGATTTTTTACAGAGAGGAAGAGAGAGAGAGAGTCAGAAACATCGATGAGAGAGAGTCATCAATCAGCTGCCCCTGCACGCCCCTACCGGGGATGTGCCAGCAACCAATGTACATGCCCTTGACCGGAATCGAACCCGGGACCCTTCAGTCCGCAGGCCGACGTTCTATCCACTGGGCCAAACCGGTTTCAGCAGGTTGTGGGTTTGATACCTACTTTGCAGGTTCAATTATTGATGAGAGAATCATTGATCAGCTGCTGCCTGGCTGCCCCAGTAGCCTGAAACCTGGGCATGTGTTCTGACCGGGAATGGAACCGTGACCTCCTGGTTCACAGGTCAACGTTCAATCACTGAGCCACGCCGGCTGGACCAAGGTCACTTATTTTTATTTATGTGTTTATTAAGCACTTATTACATGCCAAAAACTGTTCTAGGCTTTTTATATCTCACCTTAGTGTTTTTATCATGCAAAATCTATAAAGTATATATATATAGTTTTAGCTTCATTTTACAGGCGAAAAAACTGAGGCTCAGAGCAGTCAAGGAACTTGCACAAGTCACACAGCTAAAAGGCACAGTGGGGATTTAAACCCAGGTTTCATCTTTTAACCATATGTTCATAACCATAACTTTGGTTTCGTTAGTCTCCAACTGGAAGGCCCAGAAAGGAAATATTGGCAGTGTGGTTGAATGGAGCTATTCACTCCTCAGCTCTACCTGATGGCTGACACACAGAAACGGGGCCTAATATTGTTGGATCTTCTAATTTTACAAATGATGCCATTACTCAGGAATTTTATTAAAAAATAAATGTCAGGAGCCACTTCAAAGCAAACAAAGGACATTTTGGGCGCCAAAGAAAACTTGGTGTCTGGCTCACAGCAGCTTTTTGTTGTCTAACATAGCAAAGAGTCCCTCCATGGCCTGTTTTCGTCACTGGAAGGGCTCTTCAAACTGCTTCCCCACACCTCTCCGTCATGTTCTACTTTTGTCTCCACATACAGCCCTTTTTAAAAAAAAAAAAAATGTTTTTACTGCTATCAGAGAAAGGGAGAGTGATGGAAACATCAATGATGAGAAGGAATCAATTGGCTGCCTTCTGCTTGCCCTCTCCTGAGGATCAAGCCCACAACCCAGGCATGGGCCCCGACTGAGAATCAAACTGTGACCTCCTGACTCATGGGTCACACCAGTGAGCCGCACTGGCTGGGATCCACACGCAGCCTTTAAAAGAAATGCCAATCAAGTCATGCAGCTTGTTCTTCCCAACACATGACTGCAGTGGTTGCCTGAGGAGGCATTTCCATATCTTGGCCTGCCTGAGTAATCCTGGTATTTGTGTTAGTGTGTGAGCTTACTGACTCATAAATTCACTGCTACCCACTGCTTGACAGTCTGTGCCTGAAAACAAATCCAAGCTGACTAGCTTCCACTTCAAACCTATCATGGGCAGAGTATATAACATTGTTGTGAATCTTAAGAGAACAAGCTGAAGGAAGATTTAGGAAAGCAAGGGAGAGTATAGGAAATGGAGGGATTGTAGTCTTGAAATGGCTAAAAGTCAGCCCCTGTAACAGTAGTAATTAAGAACTGCTATAGGCTCTCTCTCTCCCTCTCTCGGGAGCATGTCCACACCTTTCTATCAAGTCTTCTTCCCCAGGCACAGAACTTATTTTATTTGTTTTAATATATTTTATTGATTTTACACAGAGAGGGATTGAGAGGGATAGAGAGTTAGAAATGTCGATGAGAGAGAAACATTGACCAGCTGCCTCTTGGGATGTGCCCGCAACTAAGGTACGTGCCCTTGACCGGAATCGAACCCGGGACCCTTCAGTCCGCAGGCTGATGCTCTATCCACTGAGCCAAACCGGTTTCGGCAGGTGCAGAACTTTTATTCTTCTCTCTCCTAAGCTCCAAGGACCCGGGCTTTTGCCTCTATAACGTCTTTCCTGAGCCCATTTCTTCTACTGCTCACTTCTACCTCTGTGACTTTCCAAATAAACTTTCTCTTATAGTATGAAAAAACACATGCACCTGCTAGACACTGAGCTTAAATGCTTTCCATGTATGTTTCACTTAATCCTCAAAAAACAACAACATGTAAAGTCACATGGTTCATAAGTGATGGGCTAGGGTTTCTGTTATTGTTTTGTCCGTCCCCCAAAACCAAAACACAATCATTACAAACAAAGTTTAGTTAGTTTCTCTAAATCCAGAGGAGAGCATTAAGAATAATAGTTAAAAGTCTCAGGGAGATAAATGTCAGTTCTCTACAAGGAAAACCTAATAGTCTATGCTGCCCAAGGATATGAAGACTTGGATTTCCTGAAAATGTGAGTTAGGACAATAATCTGGCAGAAATGGAGATCTAGAAGTTACCCTACAAAATTGCTAAATCCTACTCAGCATCGTGGATTACTCAATTTGAATTAACAGGCTATGATACAAGATTACACAACTGGCCAGGTCAACTGGTGCTGTGGGCTCACCTTTATGATGTTGGCACAGAACCGCTCCCACAGTGTCAACTGTCCTTCTTTGATCCATGACATAGTTCTTGCCCGAGCGGAAGATAAGCCCAGAATAAGAAGATATCAATCGGATAACCTTGGATAAAACAAGAAAGAGAACAGAAGTCACCAAGGCTTGCGGACAGCTGCGGCTGACTTGTAAGGGACTCACCAGGGCAGTGGAGAGCAGCCAGCACTAGAATCCAAAGACTGGCCGAAGCCTCCTCCACCTTTCACCACCCGGAGCTGATCAATAAGCCAATGCATGGGACCTTTGGGGCGGAGGGCTTTCCCTGCTTCCATCCCCTTTTCCTCGGCATGTGCACCGGTTTTTCCCGAACCTCTAAGTCCGCTTCCTGCCGCATCACAGTGCCTACACTCCGATCCTTCCCCGCTTCTTCCCTCTCCATCTCCCCCCAGGCCGTTTCCCACCCCCCGCGCTCCCACGGACTAACCCCTTCAATTGTCATCCCCGATACCGCCTACCTCAGAGCCTCCCGGTTATTTATCCCCTCACTTGTCTGGCCCCTCATTCCCATGGCTGCCTCCCCGTCCAGTCACCTCTCCTCTCGTTAACCGCTAGAACGCAGGATCCGCTCGGCTCTGCCGGCGCCTTCCACTGCCCCTGAGGACAGACACTTCCTCACGACGTGGCGCTGGGAGATGACGTCATCACCACCCGCCCCGACACGCCCCTCGGTGGGCGTGGTCCTGCCAGCTCGGAGGCGGGGCCGCCCCAGCCTGCGCAGCCGCAGTTCGCGCTTCCCCCGGAGCCCAGAGCAATGCTCGCTCACGTGACCGCCTGGGAAGGGCGGCCGGGCTCCAGGCCGCGCGCTGGGGGAGGCGGAGTCAAGGCCCCCACGGGAGCGGAGAGGTCGTTAGCTATACCTCGGTGGGCCGCCAGGGGGCTACGCTCCACGGCCAGAATGGAGGGTTTCTCAGCTGCTGGTGGCATTTGGGCCTGCTGGGAAACGGTGTAAAGCAGCGTCCTGGCGGAAGGCCTCAGGAGGCCGCAGGCCTGGGCGGCAGAGCCCCTCGTACCAGTGTAGGTGGATTTCATCGTTTGGGAAGTTCCCAGCCCTAGGCAAGCGCGCAGACGCACTGGGTACCAACCCATTTGTGCTGATGTCGGGCACGCAGTTTTCAGGATGTGCAGACTCTCAGGACCTACACTAAGGAAACCAGTTTTGAAGCCAGAAAGAGCTCTGTTTTAAGGGCTCTACTATTAAACAGGAAGGCCATCCGTTGACCCCTAATAGAAAAATCAAGGGCATTAGTTAGCTCTGTACCAAATCTTCCCAGGAAACTGTTGCAGTAATTTAAGGCACTGACAAAGAAATGGGGAGTTCAATTTTCTCAAAATGAAAAAAAGCAGCAAAAAGAAATCTTTACAATTTTCAAAGAACCTTTTTATAGTTTCTCTCACCAAGGAATCAAGGCAAGAAATATGGCACTAGTAATCCCCAGTTCACTGTGCCTTCCACTCTTTCTAACCATTTACTTTTACCAGGTTCTGCAGATGAGTAATCCACTCATGAACAGTATTTTAAGTTGTTAATTCTCACCCAAGAATATTTCTCCAAAGAGGTAAGAGTGAAACATGGATAGGAGACAAACATATCTATTGGTTGCCTCCTGCATGGACTAGGGTCCAGCCTGGGAGGAGCCTGCAAACATGGTGTGCCCTTAAACTGAATTGAACCGAGGACCCGCAGGCCAATGCTCTGTCCATTGAGCCTGAGCCACACCGGCTAGGGCAATAGCGTATTTTTCATTCTTTCTGCTTTGCTTCAGCCTAGCTCAGTGGTCGGCAAACTGTGGGTCGTGAGGCACATGTGGCTCTTTGGCCCCTTGAGATTTTAGCAAAGGCCAGCTTAGGAGTACCCTAATGAAGTTAATAACAATGTACGTACCTATGTAGTTTGAGTTTAAAAAATTTGGCTCTCAAAAGAAATTTCAGCCAAAACCGGTTTGGCTCAGTGGATAGGGCGTTGGCCTGTGGACTGAAAGGTTCCAGGTTCAATTCCGGTCAAGAGCATGTGCCTTGGTTGCGGGCATCCCCAGTAGGGGGTGTGCAAGAGGCAGCTGATCGATGATTCTCTCATTGATGTTTCTAACTCTCCCTCTCCCTTCCTCTCTGTAAAAAAATCAATAAAATATATATATTTTAAAAACTTCAATCGTTGTACTGTTGATCTTTGGCTCTGTTGACTGAGTTTACCGACCACTGACTAGCTGGCTTCAACAGCCTGCTTTAAGACTTTGGTACAGCCCTGGCCAATTTTTTTCAACAGAACCCACAGATCAAAGGGTCACAGGTTCTATTGCCCGCGCCCCTCAACCCCCCCTTAAAGGGCATATACATTGGTTGCAGGTTTCCCAGCCCCCATAGGAGTGGGTGTGGAGGCAACCAATTGAGATTTCTGTCTCTTCCCCTCCCTTCCACTCTCTAGAAATCAATGGCAAAAATATCGTGAGATTTAACAAAAAATAAGACTGTTGGTTTAGGTATCTGGAGTGGATGTATAAAACTTATCCTTGTTCTCCTGTTTCTGTCAATTTCAGGAATAGCTGGTAGGCCTTTTTTTTTTTTTCCTTTTTAAAGGGAAATTTTTTTTTTTCCTTTTTAAATTCTTTCCGTTAGGGGAAGGCTAGATGTTTAAAAAGCATTGTTCATTAGCAAGCTAGCAAACTTGGGCTCAAATAAAATGTTAAGGTGTTTTCTTATAGCCTCAATTTCCCCAGTTCCACAGGGTGCTTCAGGGGGTTAATTAATTAAGATTTGTAAAAGGATTTGAAGAGCAAGGGACAAGGTATTATTAGGGTCTCATGCCCCAAGGCATGGCCCCATCCTTTCATCCCAGCCAGAGGCAGAGACAAACCCATTCTTATGCATGCCATGCTCCTAATCCCCTCTTGAATGTGGCCATTTCCAAGGGAAGGACAAGAGGCCTACAAAAATCCACTGTAATGAGGTGCTAAGAAGACTGAACTTTCAAGATTCATTCCTATCAAATCAAAATGACTGAACAGAAACTTAATGGTTCTTCTCTGACTTCCGAGTCCCAACCCAAGGAGGTGAGAATTATGGGAGAAAAGCACCTTAAATATCTTAACAAGGAGATGACAGTTTCAGTAGGAATAAGTCTTTATTCATTCATTTTATTTTCCCAGGGAAAAGAGGGGAAGGGGAAAAGTCAGCATGTGTTTTACAAGATGATAGCAAGTGGAAGTACCCGGCACAGCAAAATCAACCATCAACTAAACAATCCCCGGTGATGGAGGTCACCGGCTCAGTCCTCTGCAGTTTCGAAATGGGAAGGAATCAGGGAAAGAACAGACAGGTACATGCTTTCCTACCCTCCCTTCCTCCCTCCCACCCATAAATTCAAGATTTCACACAAAGCTTTGGTTTCTAGCAGTAAACATGGGAGTTACATTCGTCCGTCTCCTATTAAAAAATCTTGTGGCTACTTTGACATAAGTTTTTTTTTTTTTTTTTTGCACCGGCATAAAAGTTCCTGAGCGAATTGGATATACATTCATCTCGCCTTTCTTTGTTTCCCAACCCCATTTTCAAAAGGAAAGGCGCCATCATTGCTGCTCTCCACCATAGGATTAGAAATTAAAACCGCAATCTGAATGTTTGGCATGAATCACATATCAAAGGATGGTCTTTACAAGGATATTGGGAAGAAGGGATGGAGCATTCTTAACTTCTTCAGGATTTTTGCACAAATCATTTAAGAGAGGGGGTGACACCCCACACATTAAATGTGTATGCATGTGGGAAGATGGGCTTTTCGGGGTGCGGATAGAAGAGGGTCAAAGTCAAATTTTAAGGACAGAAGATCTGGTCCAAAATAGGAAATAGCGGAAGAGAAAGCAAAAGAAAGGATGGTTCAAGACCATCCTTCAAGAAGAGGTGTTCCCAAGGCTGTTTCAGATCCTTTTTGCCTGGTGCAGAACCTTTTGTCAAAGATGCTTTGGCTATTTTTCTCAATACAAAAAAGGTTGTAAACAATAAACCCCAAAAGAACATGGAGAAAGACCAACACATTTACACAGTCTAGGTCACCTAGCAATCACCAAATCAGCTACTGTGAAGTCCTACAGAGCCCAGACAAACACAATAACTAGAGGGGCAGCAATTGGGGGAGGGACAAGAACCCAGGATCACCCAATGCATTCTATTGCATTTGCCCCGTTTCAACAGTGAGGTAGGATTTCAGCGATCTCACAGCATGTCCACGAAACCCGCTTTTCTCCTTTAGTTACTAAGACACTAATCATCGCTGCAGCAAGGAAGGACACTGGCTCTGAGCACCACAAAGAAGCCATTGCTTATGGTGTCTCTGGAAGTCAAAGAGGAAAAAGCAAAGAGTTTTTAATGGTTAAGGAATGTAGTCATTGCTTCATATATCCATCCCTGGGCAGCTCAAGATGGATAGAGAGGTAGTGTCCTTAAAAGCTCTTTATCAATACATACATACACCTTGTTGTGCCTGGTAGGCCTTAGCCCAATCCAGTTAGGGATGGATTTGGTATGTAATGTGAGTCCCAAACCCCTGGGATTGCAGGTATGGGACAGGAATTCTTGGTTACACATATATAGACATCCTGCACCTCACCTTGGCTTCCCCTCTGTGCCTTTCACCTAGCCCAGCCTCTCCTCACCTTTGCACCAACCACTGATTCTGTTCAGACCAATTTCCAGTCTTCTAGTAGGAGATCAAGGAATGAGGCTACCCCATTAAATTCTAGTCATCCACAAAACACTGAAGATGGAGGGGTTTCAAGAGGATACTATGGCAGAAAATCCGGCTCTAATTGGCAAAAATGAGGTAGTTCCATAGACTATACACTCCAAATAGGTGTTCTCCCTGATGCGAAAACAAAGTATTCGTGCTGTGCAGACCCGGAGCTCCCGCCCACTTATCCCTGAGATTGCTCATGTACCTGAGAACACAGTGCAGGAAGGAGGGCTGTAGATTAAAATACACAAAAATACAAACCCAGAATATTTATATCACGAAAAAAGAAAAAAGAAAGTCTAAATGCACAAGATACGTCGTTCGCACACAGCTAGTGCAGCTGCCTCCTGGAGAAAGTGGGGCCCAAGGTGCCGTTACCAAAGGGACCAAATAAATAAAACTGTATTGGTCCAGAAATGGGGTGGGAGTGAGCATCCCTTTTGCCTATCGTCACAACCCCTTGCTTGGGACAATTCTCAGCACCCGATCCCAAGAGTGAGTTACAAGGGGACAAGATGTGGGAAAACCCTGCCGTGCCCCTGAGAGATTCTCTCCCACAGAATGCAGTTGTTTGTGGTCTGGGTTCTGGCCTCATGTTCGTCTTTTCACTTTGGCAGGGGAAATATTCTGATTACAGATCCTCCTTTAAAAGGAAAACAACTGCCCTGTATCCAGGCCACTTTTCAAAAGCTGGAGATTCTGGGGGTGGAGACTCAGATAACCCCCTCGCATTTGGATCAAGTGTAGCTGGGAGTTCCTTTGCCTCACCCCTCCCCCCCTGCCAAGAGGGAAGAGGGGGTGATGCTGTGGAACCCGGCCAGAGATACGTGGCAGGGCCTGCTGCACCCTATCCACCCTGTCCCCACTTTCTCCGATCTGCCGATTGATGCCTGCTCTTCAAACCTTTCTGATCACAAAAGCATAGCCCCCCGGCACCCACTCAGGCTCAATTCTGGGATTCTGGGAGCAGGGCAGGGCTATGGGTCTCTTCTTCTTCATCCCGGAAGTAGGCTGGCTTGCCCTGGGAGCTGGGGGCCTGCTGGGCCTTCAGCGGACAGGAGGCCACCATATGGCTGATGCTCTGGCAGAAGTGGCACTTCTTGGGCTGGGGCGGGAGCTTGCACTCCTTGGCATGATGGTCGAGACCTCCACAGTTGTAGCACCTGGTAAAAAGCAGGATGGGAAAGTTGAGAAAGAGTGAGAAGAGCTTCGAAGCCTTTCTCTGAGTGAGGACACTTAGCTCTTCCCTTCCTGGAAACCAATTTCTCCACGCATAAAAGGAGAAATCTGACCAGATGTCCTTTTTTTTTTTTTTTTAAATCCTCAACAAGGCTATTTTCCCATTGATTTTTACAGAGAGTGGAAAAGAGAGGGACAGAGAGAAATATTGATATAAGAGGAGCCTGCAACTGAGGTCCATGCCCTTAACCAGAATTGAACCTGCGGAGCAGGGCAGGGATATGGATCTGCAGGCCAACGCTCTACCCACCGAGCCAAACCAGCTAGGGCTGACTAGATATCTTGAAATCCTTTCCAAACCTGCAATTGTCTGGATGATCTTCAGATTCATGTCATCTAGAAAATACTGAAATACCAAGAAGAGAAACCACAGACCCCAACGGAGCACTGCAATTTGGGGGATAGGTAAGACTCTAACATACCCTTAAAAAACAAACAAACACTAAGGAGTCAGATTATAAGATCTGTTTGAGCACAAAGCTAAGATGAACGAGATGTCATATGGAGACCCAGTGAAGGAGCAACAAGTACAGACACACCATCTTGTCCCCACAACTTACACTTTCATTTCATTCTTCTTTAGTTCTAAAACAACCATGTGAGGTTAATATCACTCTTCCCACTTAGGAATTGAGTCTAGAGCTCCCAGAGCAAAATTACTTCTCAAACGCCCTCCTCACATACTGCCCTCTCATTTTCCACACCCAGAGCAGGTACCCAACCACAGAGACGTTGCCAGGGACCATAGGCTTCATTCTGCTTTATTTTTTTAAGTATATTTTTATTGATTTCAGAGAGGAAGGGAAAGGGAGAAAGACATAGAAAGACCCGTGATAAGAGAATCATGGATCAAGGCACATGAAAACATGCTCAAAGTCACTAATTATCCGAGAGATGCAAATCAAAACAACAATGCGGTACCATCTCACACCTGTCAGAATGGCCAACATCAACAAATCAACAAACGACAAGTGTTGGCGAGGTTGTGGAGAAAAAGGAACACTCGTGCATTGCTGGTGGGAATGCAGACTGGTGCAACCACTGTGGAGAACAGTGTGGAGTTTCCTCAAAAAACTGAAAATGGAACTCCCATTTGACCCAGCAATCCCACTCCTAGGAATATATCCCAAGAAACTAAAAACACCAATCAGAAAGGATATATGCACCCCTATGTTCATAGCAGCACAATCTACAATAGCTAGAATCTGGAAACAGCCCAGGTGCCCGTCAGCAGATGATTGGATCCAAAAACTGTGGTACATCTACACAATGGAATACTATGCTGCCATAAAAAAAAAAGGAATTCTCATCATTTGCAGCAACCTGGATAGAACTAGAGAACATCATGCTGAGTGAAATAAGCCAGTCAATGAAAGAGAAATACCACATGGCCTCACTCATTTATGGGTATTAAAGAACATTATAAACTGACAAACCAAAAGTCAGATATAAAGACAGTAAAGCAACAAGCAGACTGTAAAATTACAGCAGGGACAGTAGGGAGATCTGGGGGAGATAAGAGATCAACCGAAGGACTTGTATACATGCATATAAGTACAACCAATGGACACAAAACTGGGGAGGGAGGGTATGTATGGGAGGGGGGGAGTTAAAATATGTACACAGATAATAATTAAATAAAAAAATAAAAAAAAAAAAGAAAATTCCTATTACATTTACCCTACAAAAAAAAAAAAAGAGAGAATCATGGATCAGCTTCCTCCTACTAGGGATTGAGCTCAAAACTCAGGCATGTGCCCTAACCGGGCCGAACAGTGACCTTGGGGTTCATGGGTCAATGGCAACCTGGTCCAAGTAACGAGACAAGATGGAGAGAGCCCTCCCCATCCCCAGCATGCCCACACAAACCATCGTCCAATCCATACCTGTCTCCCTTCGACCTGCGCTTCTGCATGTTCTTCCCTTTGGGCCGCCTCTCACTCCCAAGACAGAACACCCCACCGGGGCCGGTGACTCGGATGGATTCCAGGCCCTTGGCGGACTTCTTAAAGGTGAACTCCACCGCCTCGCCCTCCTTCAGGCTCCGGAAGCCCTCCATGTGCAGTTTACTCTGCGGGAGGGGAACACGGTAGACTTTAATGTTGAACAAGAAATCTACGTAACATTAACCAAGAACAATTGTTATATAAACATTACATTTTATACAGCTATTCTTATTTAAATTTCTAAGTAAAAAGGAGGGAATAATTTAAAGATAGCATTTAAGAAGTCAACAAGTATAGCCGAAACCAGTTTGGCTCAGCGGTAGAGCGTCGGCCTGCGGACTGAAGGGTCCCCGGTTCGATTCCAGTCAAGGGCATGTACGTTGGTTGCGAGCACATCCCCGGTGGGGGGTGTGCAGGAGGCGGCTGGTCGATGTTTCTCTCTCATCGACATTTCTGGCTCTCTATCTCTCTCCCTTCCTCTCTGTAAAAAAATCAATATATTAAAAAAAAAAAAAAAGTCAACAAGTATAAAAATCATAAAATAAAGCTTACATGGAAATTTTTAGTATTCTTGCAACCTCTTTCCAAGTTTGAAATTATATCAAATAACTAAAAGTTGAAAGACAAAGACAGTATGACCCAAACAGATGAGTCAGAAGATTATAAGGGAAAGATCACTAGGAGAAACAAGCATATGTGGAGAAATCAATAGATGAGGAAAACAATTCAACAATACTATAGAGAACATTAGTTCTCTATTTGGAAATGAAGCCAGAATTCTGCACCATATATCATATGCATGCAAAATACATTCCAGAACTTAAATATCTAAATGCTAAAAAAAGGACCAAAACTATAAAATCAAGACATATAATCAGACTAATAAAACTACAAAAAGCTACTATAAATCAGAAAGAAAAAAGTACCACAGAACAGAATATAACTAGGTAATTTGAAGGACAGCATGACAATCTAATGTGGTTTGAAAAACACAACACCCTGATTGGTGTGTTCAGTGGTTAGAACATCAGTACTTGAAGAGCGGTGGGCTTGATTCCAGGTCAAGGTCAAGGGTGAGCACCTGGGCTACAGGTCTGATCCCCAGCCTTGGTGTAGGAGGCAACCAAATGTTTCTCCCTTCCTTCCTTCTTAATTCCTCTCCCTCCCTTCCTTCCCTTTTGGCTGCCTCTCACTAAGGGGGGGAAAAAAAAAAATAAATGGAAAAATTATCCTCAGGTGAGGATTAACAAAACAAAAAGTTAAAAAAAATAGAAACCAACCATGCAACCATTGAAAAGAATGTCAAGTCCCTGTTTTGTTCACTGCTGCATTTTGTACATAAATAATGGCTCACACATTTTTGGATTTATGAAAAAGGAGTAGATTTTAATTATTTGACTTGGAAAAATGATCAAATATTTTTTAAAAATATATTTTATTGATTTTTTTACAGAGAGGAAGGGAGAGAGATAGAGAGCTAGAAACGTCGATGAGAGAGAAACATCGACCAGCTGCCTCCTGCACACCCCCTACCGGGGATATGTGCCCGCAACCAACGTACATGCCCTTGACCGGAATCGAACCTGGGACCTTTCAGTCCGCAGACCGATGCTCTACCACTGAGCCAAACCGGTTTTGGCAAAAAAAAATGACCAAGTATTTTTAAAAGGTAAAACTATTTAGAATAACGTATGGAGCAATCCCATTAAAATACTGCATTTTTGTGGCAGAGAGACTCGCCTACGCCCAGCATCCTGGCCGTGGCCGCCTGGATGGTTGATAGCCGTGGGAGTTACTCGCACAGCTAGCTGTGTGGCAAATCTGGTGTCAGAAGAACCTAGGGCATGCCGAAACCGGTTTGGCTCAGCGGTAGAGTGTCGGCCTGCGGACTGAAGGGTCCCAGGTTCGATTCGGGTCAAGGGCATGTACGTTGGTTGCGGGCACATATCCCAGGTGTGGGGTGTGCAGGAGGCAGCTGGTCGATGTTTCTCTCTCATCGACGTTTCTAGCTCTCTATCCCTCTCCCTTCCCCTCTGTAAAAAAAAATCAATAAAATATATTAAAAAAGAAGAAGAACCTAGGGCTCCTGGTTTGAAGCTCACAGCCATTCCACCTCGCCACTTATTGCTTAACAGCATTAACAACAATGCATTGCTGGAGGGGACAGTCCCTCCCAGCCCCCACCCAGAACAGACTCCATTCCAGCTTCTTCCACTTACATGGACAAATGTCAGCAAGGTGTCATCATCATAGAAAACAAGACTCAGAGAAGCAAAAGGGGTCACTGTGGCCCTTGTCCTGCGGCTGGAGGGAGCAGGATCAGCACGAGCAGTGTTTTATGCTGTTGGTGGTGGGGGTCGACTCTTTCAAACTGGGTCTCAGGTGAAAATGCTCTTTAGCCCGATGGGATCCCCAGCTCATCAGTTGCTTACATTTTTGTTTTCATCTACATGGTATTGCTTAAGACGAAACTTCCATCGAAACAATTTAGAAGCAAGTCAAGAGCACAGGCTACTCAGTGGAGATTTACGTGTTGATTGATTAGGTCCCAGACACATCCTGGTTCAGGAAATGCTGCTTCTTTCTACCAATATCTGGCAGCGTGACCGTGGTCAACCATTCCCCCCTCTGCCTCAGACCCCCGGCATCTGCCAAAAGGCTCTACCGTTGCACGGTGACGCCCTGAATGTGAAGTTAGACTTGACTTGTCTTTTGTTGAGCTGGGACAAGCCAGAGTGAACGAGGAGATGCTGGGGGGAGTTGAACCAAGTGCAGGCAACTCCAGCCTCTCCCAAACTGATACACCCGCTGGGCCTGGCTGTGATTCAGCAGATAAGTGATTAAGAACAAGTCTGAGGCCCTGTTTCCTCCTTTCTAACCTACAAAATAGAAGTAAATATCGATTTTCTGGTAGTGCTGTGAGGTTCTATGCGTGAGAGTGAACGAACACATACATCTCCACGGAGTAGCAATTATTATCAACCTCTTCAAAATGGATCAGGGTAGGGTAACAGTGGGAACCTTCACTCTGGGTTTTTATCACTAACTAGCAGTGGAAATCCAGAAAACTATCTCCTGTGAGCTCAATTTACAGAGGACAACCCTCCTTATCTGTGCCTCCTAGGCTTACGGAGATAACATAAATAGGGATGGTATGAAGTTGACTGGTCCGCTCAGGTCACCCGCGCCATCACTGGAGGATCTGTGGTCTGGCTAAGACTTTCACTTAGTTAAAAAAAACGACAGCAGCAACAACAAAAAACCTGCAGGCACCTCCCCACAACCGGTCTGGGACTGGAGGTCTCCAGGGGAGGCTCCCTGCCCCCTCTGCCCCTTCCTAAAACGCATGCTTTGAATTCCGCTCTTATCAGCTAGGTAATCAGCCTGCTGCCCCTCTGAGCCAGCCTCTCAGGGCCTGCATCAGAAAGGAGCCAGAAATTCTTGCTACCACCCCCTCCCCGCCCCCAACCACACACAAAGCAGGGCCGGCCTCTCTCCCCAACCAACCCCTCAAAAAAAAAAAAAAAAAAAGAAAGAAAGAAAGAAAAAAAAGGAAGAAAAGGCTTGGGGGGGAGGGGCGAGCCTGGAGCTCCCCCAATAGAGCCCAGCCCCAGAAAACAAAGAGTTGACACTGGTTGGTTCTGATGGTCAGATTCCTGGAGTTCCAGAGGCTGCAGATTCCACACATCACCCCCACCCGACCCCCAGGACTCCCACCCACATTCACCCTTCCTTCCTTCCTCTTCATGTTGGGGATAAGGTCACTGTGTGAGAAATGGACGCAGAGATAACCATCTTCCCTCGTCAAGCTTGCTGGGTCTGCCAAAGTCACCTCTGGCAGCCATCTTTCCTCTCTCAGACCTGCCACCCCACACTTCCAGGGATGGAAATAAAACAGGATCTGACTCCCTTCTCTCCCCCCTGCACCCCTAATTCAGAGCCTTCAGTCAAATCCTATAAACAAGAACCAGAATTAGGGTTACTCATTCAGATAAATTATTTTAAAAGCGGTGGGGGAGGGCAGGTCTCCCATCTTCCTTTCCCAATTTGCTTAACGAGGTCCTGCCAGCTCTAACCTAGCCCTCTTTTTGTCACACCACTCCTTTCTCATTTTTATTATTTTTTAAATTAAATCTTTTTATTGATTTCAGAGAGGGAGAGGGAGAGAGAAACATCAATGCCAAGCCCGTGAGGTAGGCCTTATTATGACCCCCGCTGAACAGCTGATATAATGAAGGCAGAGGAGTTAAGCACTTTGCCCAAATCACAGTGAGGGGCACGGCTGGACTGATTGCAACTAGCCTGACTGGAGAACTAGCGCTATGCACTGTAATGCAAGCCACAGACATGTTAAAACTTTCGAAAAGCCACATTTAAAAGTAAAATGCAGCATGGCTCAGTGGCTATGCATCGACCTATGATGATGCCTGGTCAGTGTTTTGGGTTTAATTTCCAGTGGTGGGCATGCAGGAGGCAGTTGATCAATGGTTCTCTCCCATCATTGATGTTTCTACCCTTCTCCCTTCCTCTCTGAAATCAGTAAGAATATATTTTTTAAAAACATATTAAAAAGCAGGTGAAAATAATTTTAATGACTCAGTCCTGTGGTGTTCTCAGAGTTGGACCCGAGTTTCATTTCTGAAAATAGAAGGGTTTGGTGGGGCTAGAACAAACCAGCTGGTTCTCCAGTTTACAACAGTTTACTTGTTAGGGAGGATGAGGAAAGATCTGTCCAGAACCCCCAATCACTTCTGCTCAGACACAGTAGCCAGGACCACAGCTCCTGCCTGGAGTTCTCCACCAGATGGTGCTGCTCATCAGCCCATCGGTACAAAGGCAGCCAGAGGGAGACCAGCAGCAGAAGGAGCTGCCTGTGGACAGAAGTGTTCGCCAAGATTTCTCTTCCCAGAGACTGCGGTGCACATCTCTTCGGTCCTCAGGAAAGTGGAGTGTCAAGGGGACTGCGCTCAGAGGAGGACCTGTCCAGGGTGAGTCCCAATTAGGCGGGGTGCTCACTCCTCACCCGGCCCCCGCCCTCCCACTCGGAGCACAGAAGAATCTTGGAATTTTAAGCCAGTAACCCTGCGCCTGTGCCATTAACTTGGATTTCGGATTCCTATCTAAATGAAATTAACTCCAAGCTGAGATAATTTAAAATTAGCCTGTATTAATTGTGTACTATTCTTTAAAGTTTCCTCTTCCTCCTCCACCACCTTCTTTGACCTCCCAAGACTCAACACACAGTAATTAAGCAATTACTGTTCATGCCCGCAGGAAGGAGGGGTAGAGGTAAAACCCCAAATTTAACCCAGAAGGATGGCATTATACTTTAAGAATGTTCCAGAATCTATCTGCCCTGGGGAAAGTCACTGAAAATGACATCCAGGGCAAGTAGTAATGTCACCAAATACAAGTTCTAACTTTGTCATGGTGGAAGCTTTGCTTAGGATGGTGGTTCAGTCTTTACTGGGGACAACTGTGTCATAAGCATGTCTTCTCAGATAGAAAAGGACCCAAGAAAACCCATAATGCTCAAACTAACCCAGGTACTTCTCTGCCAACTTCCTTGAAAGTCAAAATCTGTTTTACCCTATTAAGATGGAATTGAAATAACTAATGAATAATCACCAAACCCATCCAGAGAGCAGCCAAGAGTTAACATCCCCTCCCCATTTCAGGTTTTCTGCTCTGGAGGAAGACTTGTGCTGACCAGGACCCCAAACTGTTTGTGTATCGGATCATTCAGGAATACCATGCTTCTTTGCATTCATTCCTGCAGCCTACCAACTGTGAACTAGAAAACTAACCAGATAGCTAGCGGGTCCCTCTCGTGGAAGAGCTTACAGGTTAGGTGAGGAGATAAGACAAGCACATCACTAACCTAGACATGAGGTGAGTAATCAGATACCAGAAATGTTTAAACCGGGTGAAAGATCTCTTTACACACATACTACCCACCCCCCAACCCAAACTCGGTCCCTAGGTCAAATTAGGGCTCTTCCTTTGCTTTCAAGTCTTCTATTACAGCCCTTTAGCCAGAAAGCTATTTCTTAAATATTTGGGCCCTGGCCTGTGTGGCTCAGCTGGTTGGAGCATCACCCCATACACCAAAAGGGGGTGGGTTCGACTCCTGGTAAGAGCACATAACCCAGGTTCTGGGTTCAATCCCCAGTAGGGGCATGTGCAGGAGGCAGAGTTCCAGATCCAACTACCTAGGGCTGATGAGAAATCGCTACTTTATTTTTTTTAAAGTCTGAGGCTGGATTTTGTTTCTCACTCGTTCACACCTGGGGGGTCGTAAAGTGAGAGGGAGCAGTAGAAGTTAGGCACTTGGAAAGGGAAAAGAAATGTTAAATTGCTCCCCTCTCCTTGCCCACCACCAGCAGCCAAAGAAGGGGTGGTTTTCTTCTTAAAGAGAAATGTCTTACCCCCACTTTGGGAACACTTTCCTCCCCCATGGCAATATTTAGGGATCAGCCTACAACTACTTAATTCCTCTATCCTAGATTTCCACAAGAATAATTCCAACTTCTCAAGCCCAGGGACTGAAATCACTAGTCTAACTTACTGCTACGCTAGGGTTTCAGCGTTAATTCAAGCCCAGGCAGTGTGCTATCAAGACCCAGCAAGTAAGGCTCCGTCACTGTCCCATGACTGTGGCTCATAAATTCTTGATTCCTTATCCTAGCTCAACTCCCTCCAGGTAACTGGTTCACCTGTGGAATGTCCTTCCAAAACTGAAGTCCAGGTCATCTCCTGGATAACTCGTCTGAACCGGATGGGGTGGGCTCCACTCCCCAAACTGAAGGTTCCTGCTTTCCTCAATCTAACTTTCCCAGTGGCTTTCGATCCTAGGGGTAAGTGCCTTGAGGCACAGATCCATTTGCTCAGGAAAATCTTCCCCGGGCTGGATCACTGTGGGAGTTCAGAACTAGTCACACCAAGATGTGCCTCTGGGGGATGTGGATTGTTTTCAAGATGAAGCTATAGGCTCAGGAGAGATTTCTGCCCTTACCTATAAGAACTTGAATTAGGGCCCTAGCCCATAGTAAGAGTATATCAGAGGTGACCTCATTGACCTATCTACAGAGCTGGACAAACTCCTATTTACTTAACATCTGCTTTTATTGTACTGCAGTAACCCTCTGAAGCCCCCAGGGCACCTTACCCCATCCTTAGCTCAGAATGTCTTACACAAGTTCCCTTTATATTTTTAAATCTCTGTGCATGTGGGGGGTCTCTGAGTCTCCTAGATTCGGGGTTCCCATACATATATATTAAATTCAGTAGTTACTTGGTGTTACTCATTTGTCAAATGCCTACTGGATTAGACCAGCCAAAAGAAGCTTGAGGGTAGAGGAGAGTTTCTGGTTGGGGTTACATTCCCCTAAACTCTTCCCTATTTAAGAGCCTCAGGCATGAAAGCAGGAAAAGGTTGGTTCGGACTCTTACTCCCAAGACTCCCCAAATTGGGGAAGCTGTCTAGTCCATCTCCAGACCCGGAGGGATTATAATCTCTTTGTGATGAGATAGATGGCCGTGGGGGGGGGGGGGGGGGCCTGGCACCCTGCCGAGGAGGGCCATTCAAAGCTGGTTCCTGTAATAAAGTGATTTAATAGATCTAAAGAGGCCAATTCCCTTCTTTCTCCCACAATTACTTCCTGTGGTTATCAAACACATATGTAAATGAGACAGGAAAGGTGGCGATGTCCCCAGCTAGAACTAGTTGTCTGGTGGGGGTGAGGGGCAAGAACGTGCTGTAAGGGGGTAGGTAAGCGTCCTTTGCAGATGTTCAAGGAGTCCAGTGACCCCAAGTCGCCAGCATGAACGGGCAGGTCCCCATCTTGCATCCTCCATCCCCCTTGTTGCCCTCACTCAACATCCTCAATGAGGCCTTCCAACCAGTCCACCCAGCATCTCCCTTCCCCACCCCTCCCCCTCCAGAATACCATCCCTCAGGCTCCAACCCTTAATCCCCACATCCTCCGCTCCCCTCCTCCCCCCTCCCCCATGGCTCCTAGAGCCAACCTTCCTCAAGTAACCCCTCCCTGCCCGGCCTGGGTGCCAACCTACTCCGCCTGGGATTAGCAATTTCTTTTTCCCAGCCCAACCCCAAACCTCCAACAAAAGTGAACGGGGCGCAGGCAGCATCTCCCTTTCCGGGTTCTGGGTAGCTGGTGTCCCAGGACCAACGGAAGGCTTCGGAGACATTTGGGAAGAGGGGAGAGGGAGGCCGGGAACCAGGAAGGAGGAATCCTGAGGTGCCGGGCTCCTTGTTTGAGGCTGGAAATGCTCGGACAGATGAATGGCTGTCCGGGGCCATAAATGACAAGTGGAGAATAGGTCCAGGGGCTAGCCTCCCTCGACCCCATGCCCTGCGACCCTGAATTTCACCCCCACCGCGCCGCTGTGCTTTAACGGAGAACTTGGGGTTGCGACCTAACTCCCTCCCAGCCTGGCCCAGGAGCCTAAGGCCTGGGCTCCTTAGCTTTCCTCTCTGGTAGGATCTGGACAGCAAGAGGCCCTGTTGGTAAACGGTATGCCTGAGGCCGGTGGTTGGGAAAAGCTTTCGAGCCCCCCAAATAGACCCTTTTCAGGATCTGACAAATCCACTCAGGCCGCAGGGATTGAGTGTTAGGAGATCGGACTGACTTCGTAGCTTTATCCTCCTCGGGGCCCAGAGACGTTCCCCTCCCTCCCTCTCCCCGGGGGAGCTCCGCTCACAAGTTAGGGAAACGCGCGGGCGCCCAGGGCCCCGCTAGGACCGGGCATGTGCTTCCCTGGCCGGCCTGCCCGCCCTCCCCCCACCGGCAGCACAATACAACCTTAGTTCCTGCCACATGGGGTCACCTCCCTGCCCCTGCCTCCTTCCCGGGGGAGAGAGGTAACCAACACGTGGTGAGCCAGAGGGGTTCCCGGAAGGGGGTGGGAGGTGCTGATCGTGGGCTCTGCCCCTCGCTCCCGTCCCATAGGGGTGACCAGGGCTCAGGCAGACGGGGGCGCACAATGAGGGCCCCGGATCTCCCTCAATCCCGCGGCCCCGCGTGGCCGCCCACCCCGGATTGTGCGCGCCAATGCCCCCTTCCCGCCCACGTTCCCGGGATCGGCCTCACCTGGTGCACAAAGACGTCCACGGGCGGGTCGAGCGCGACCCCCGCGCGGGCGGTCATGGACAGGAAGCCGAAGCCCATGCGCACGTTGAACCACTTGCAGACGCCGGCCCCGTGCAGCAGCTGCGGCTCCTCCGCCGGCCGCGCCGCGTCCTCCCGCGCCTCCTCCGGCGCCTTGGCGCAGCCACCTGGAAGTGGGGGGGCGCTCAGCTGGGGGGCCGCGGGGTCGGGGACCCCCTCTGAGTTCCGGCCGGGACACCCGACCGTCCGGCCCGCGGGTGCACCCCCGGAGGCTGCAGCTACTAAGTAAGCGGCCGGCGGTCAGAGACCTGTCCCGGCTGCCTCCCGCGCTCCCCGAGCTCACTCAGAGGCCACAGGGGCCCCGAAAGTTTTGCTCCTTTTCCCACAACTCGCTGCCCGGGACAGACCGCCGGGCAGGCCCCTCCTCTCCTCTCCCTCTGCCCCCGCAGCCTCGGCGTGCACGCCGCGGGGGCACCAGCGTCCCCTGCTCCAGGCATGGCCCCCTGAAAAGCAGACTTGGGGTCCTCCGGCCAGCCCGGAGGACACGTTCCCACCTCCCTTTTCGGTGGCTTGCTGGGCGCCCCTGCAGCCCAGGGTGTCCCCAGGAAGCGCCAAGCTCGAACCTGCAAACTGCTGGTTGGACACGGAGCCCATGGTAGTCGGCGAGGCCCGCGGCCCGGGCCCCAGGTCGGGCGGCTGCTGGCCCAGGAGAAGTCCGGAGGCAAAGGGGTGGCTCCGAGGAGAGGCTGCTACATCTTCCCCAGCACAATAGCGGTGGGAGGGCCCACGGCCTTTCAAAGGCTCCCAAATTCTAAAAGACAATGACCCAACCCCCCGCGGGCAGCCCCCTCCCCTCTCCTCCCTCGTCTCCCCCCTCCCGCTCCCTCCACTCCGGCTCCGGCCCTCCCCCACCCTGCGTCCCCTGACACCTCTGGGGTGTCCCTTCCCAGAACCTGGAGGTCTGACACCCCCTCCCCACACACATCTGGAAAGAGGGGCCGCCCGCCCTACAAGTATTGAGTACTCGGAATTTGAAATTCTTCACTTTGAGGACTCATTGGGAGTGGGGGGGTGGTCCCCAAAGCAGCATACAGGTGAGGGTACTGTGTGTGGGGGGTGGGGGGCTGGGGGTGTAGTTTTAAAACCACGTGACTGCTCCCACACACACTCACCCACCACCCCCGCCCCCCGCGCAGATAATTATACATTCCAGAGAGTTGGGGGAGGGAGGTGTGAGCCCGGCAGCGCTGGCCAATCAGAGACACCAACCACCTGTCAAGGGAGAAATGGATGAGCCCTCCCCCTCCCCCAGCCCTCCCGCGCCCCTCCCCCTCCCTTCCCCTCCGGGCCTCGGCGCTGACCCGGCCGCTCGGCGCTGACCCGCTCTCACCCCCGCCCCGTGTGCTTCCCTAGACCTGGAGTTCACGAAACCAGGAAGCCTGGGATGGGGAAGCGGGGGGATGGGGATGAGGGGGGGACTGGAGACCCCGAATTGACTGATCTCCAGTCCAGACCAAGGCGCTGCTGCCTCTCAAAGTCTGTTGTCTCTGAGTGTCCGCTTCCCTGAGTTACCGCCCGAGTTTTCCTGAGCGTCTCAGAGCGCCCCTAACTGATTCTGTGTAAAGAATCCCCCCTTCTCTCCTTCCCAATCTGCGTCCAAAGTTGACCCCACGTGGAGCTTTCTGACAGAGCAGGAGGAACCCCAGAGGCTTGCAGTGTGTTCCTCTCTCCACCAGCGGCCCGGGCTGCCCCGTCCCCATCCTCTCCCTAGCAGCTGCCGGAGAGGAACTAGGTGGGCACGCGGGTCCAGGCGTTTCCTCCAGCCTCCGGACACTCTTGGGTTCCCAGACCATCCGGCGTTTCAGCCCCTAAATCCTAAAGCGTGCTCCCGCCCCACAGTGGGGTTGGGGGGAAAACTATAGAGTTGGGGCTCCCCTTGTTTTAAGAAGCAGCCTCCCCTTGTAGGAGAGGAAGGGGGCTGGTCAGGGGGGTGGCTAGTGCCCTGGTCGGAGATGGACAATGGCCCGGGGCTCAGTGCACGGCCCTGGCCCTGCCCCTTCACTTCCGGTGCTCAGTTCAAACTGGACAATGCCAGCTCCGGCCAGTTCCCCTCCCCCACTGCTGCAGCCCATTTAAAGGGACAGAGCCTGCTTTCGGGGGCCATGAGGGTGAGGAAAGAGGTGATATTTTCCGATTCCAAGTAAACTAGAGCATAAAAAAAGAATCCTGTTTTCAAGTTATTTACCTAATAATTAGCACTTTTCATAGGAGCACAGGCATTGAAGTCATCTTGCCCATGCTCTGAATTCAATTTTCTCCGCGAAGTGTGCAAAAAAAACGAACTGCTTCTCACCCTGCGCCCTTGTGCCCGCGCTCACGTCTGCGTTTGGGGAAGAGAAAGGAGATGAGTGGAGGTAGGGAAGGGGTAAGGTGGCGAGGGGAGCAAGGGACTGCGGGCAGATTATTTATCTTTCCTACATGGGGTGCTGCCCACGAGACTAAAACTTGAGTGTAAGAGATGGAGGGAGGATTTTGAGTGATGAAAAAGACAACCGTGGCCCTTTGCTATTCAACCTAAAAAATACATACCATTAACAAATATCAGAGCAACCCCCGCTCTCAGCTGAGAACCCTAATTTAATCTTGCGAGAGTTTTCTGAGAATATCAGCCTAAATCTTTTTATTTTTATTTTCCTACTCCTCCCCACCTAACAGTCTTATCTGCTCTGGTTACTAGCGCCCTTAAACATATGTTCACTCCCTATACCTCTGTTCCTAATATTCAGGAGTGATTGAGTTCGGTTAACTGAGGAGTGGCTGAAGAAAAGAGACTCTGAGAATAGGGATTTAATGTTCTGGTTTCCCCAGATCCGCTCTCACGTGAGAGTCCTCTGGGCAATCAACACCAGTGTCTCTGTCCAGGGTTCTGAGGACTCCGGGAGCGCTGTCCGCGGTGCTGAATTAAGCCTCGCTCTGCGGGCTCCCAGCTCTGAGAATGCCTTCTTGAGTCTCCACCTCCAAGTCCTTCCCAGAAAGCCTGATTCTTCTCATCCCTCTTGTGATCCTGATAGACTTGAGACGAATGAAGGGTTTTTCCTGAATGCTAAAGAGGGCATTTCCATCAATACATGATCCTATGAGGGCAGTACAGGTATTTCAAGCTCCCCTCGAGAAAAATGGGTATAACTGAACATGGCCATGAGGGTGAGGAAAGAAGTGATATTTTCTGATTCCAAGTAAACTAGAGCATAAAAAATGAATCCTGTTTTCAAGTTATTTACCTAATTATTAGCACTTTTCATAGGAGCACAGGCATTGAAGTCATCTTGCCCATGTTCAGTGATAAGCTTTACTATTTACAGCTCTGTAACACGGGGTAAGTTCCTTAACTTCTGTATGCCTCCATTCCCTCCTCTGTCCGATGGGGATAATGAAAATATTTTACTCTCAGAATTATTATAAGGATGAAGATAGATTGTGTAGCCCAGCAGGTGTGGTTCAGTGGTTGAGCATCGATCCAGGAACCAAGAGGTCACCCGTTAATTCCAGGTCATGGCATATGACTAGGTTTTGGGCTCAACCCCCCAGTAGGGGGCACGCAGGAGGCAGCTTGTCTCTATCCCTCTCCCTTCCTCTCTCTTTAAAAATCAATTTTTAAAGAGATAGATCTTGTAGATAAAGCTTTTAAAATAGTGCCTGATGTATAGTTACATCTTTTTAAGTATTTATTTATTTATTTTTTTAAAGGGAGGAAGAGAGAGCACAAACTGGTTTGGCTCAGTGGTAGAGCGTTGGTCTGCAGACTGAAGGGTCCTAGGTTCGATTCCGGTCAAGGGCATGTACCTTGGTTGCGGGCACGTCCCCGGTTGGGGAAGAGGTGTGTGAGAGGCAGCTGGTCGATGTTTCTCTCTCATCAACTTTTCTAGCTCTCTATCCTTCTCTCTTCCTCTCTGTAAAAAATCAATAAAATATATTTTAAAAAAATAAAAGGGAGGAAGAGAGAGATAGAAACATCAATGACGAGAGAGAACCATTGATCAGGTGCCTCCCGCAAGTCCCACACCTGGGACCGAACCCGAAACCCCCTGATTCATTGACTGATGCTCAACAACTGAGCCACTGCCGGCTAAGCTAGTTACATCTTAATGTAAATAATTACTATTATATAGCTATTGTGCACATACTTGTCTCTATTATTTAGGACCTGCTGGATCATTTGTCCCCTGAGGACTGGGACCATACATGTGTTATTTCTTTCTGCATCATCTCCCACATCTTTACTGGTACCTAGTACAGTGCCTGGCTCACAGAAGGTACTCAAGAAGTGTTTCCTGAATAGGCTTTAATTAAAATAAACATTGCTACAATAGTCATAATACTTATTTTCCTAGGCTGTTTCTCATGAGTCTGAACAATACAAACTCAGTAGGGGGTGAGGACCTCATAAATTGTATATGTAGAGTCAAAGGATTCTTTAAGAAGAAACACATGGCTCCCAACACAACGGACTCTTTATCCTCAATGGATTGTTTCCATGTGGGAGATGAGAACTCCTGACCAAACCTTCTGCCTCTCTTGGGTCCCTGTCTCAGTGAAAACTTGTTAGGTACCCACTGTTATCCAGTCATGGTGCGATCTCACAAGATTGGTGGAGGAACCAGATAAATAATATGTGTAGCATAATGTCAAAAATTTACCCCCAAAGAAGTAAAGAAGAAACACTCTGCCTTCCAAGAAGTTACAGTCTATTTAGGAAGACAAGACCTGATATAGTTAAGCTTTGCAAGTTCTTGTGTATTTTTTTTAAGTAATATCTAGGTAAAGGGTGGGGGGAACAGAGACACTTTTTAGACAAGACAAAGATGTCTAATATCAACAGAAATAATATCTTGTCTTAAAGTACTTGGTCAAGTTCCTCTTGTGTAGGTTTATATCTCCAAAAAAGAAAGAGATTAAAGAGCTCTTAGTAATAATAATTACTCATTCAACTCATTGAGCACTTTCTCTGTGACAGCAATGTTCTAAACGTTGGGGATACATAAAAAACAATGCAGCCCCGCTGGTGTGGCTCAGTGGTCGAGTGTCCACCCATGAACCAATAGATCACTGGTTTGATTCCTAGTCAGGGCGCATGCCCAGGCTGCGGACTTGATCCCAAATAAGGAGTGAGTGGAAGACAGCCAATTGATGATGTTTTTCTCTCATGAATGTTTCTACCTCTCTACCCTTTCCTTCCTCTCTCTCTAAAAAAATAAATAATAATAATAATTCATTAATTTTAAAAACATTTAAAAAAAATACAAACAAAAATTCCACCTTCGTGAAGTTTATGTTCTGATAAGTAATAACAATAGCAACTATTTATCAAGAATACAGGCTCTTGGCTTATCACAGACAGGCTGTCAATAACTGAGTGATAGATATTGATATTCTCACCTTACAGGGGAGGAATCAGAAGCTTAATGAATCAATGTAGTTTTCCTAGTATAGTTCAGCTAATACACGGCAGAGACAGATTTGAACTCACATGTGCTGACATTGTTTCCACAGTTCAACTAAGTTGTTATCATGACTGGAACTGTCCCTGTTTTACCAATGAGGAGCAAGATGTGTGCAAGCAAAAAGTGTGATGACCCACATCCCACGTAATTCAGGGTTCGGACTCTAGAGAAGGGCTGCGTGCAAATGACAGAGACGAGACAAGAAATAATAATTTGGAAATTGGGGGGTGAGGCGGGGCCCAATGCAAGAGGAAGGAATCCACTTGTGCTCAGGCCTTGCCATCCTTTCATTCAGTTTGGGATACACCTGTAGCCCTTAGGCAGGTGATTCCAGTAACAGACAGACTATTTTATCAGGAAGGATTTACGTGACTGTCTGGTC